>QVAJ01000046.1:977170-996481 GCA_003546035.1 Mixornis gularis | reverse complement strand
AAAAAAAAAAAAAAAAAGAAAAAAGAAAAAAGAACAAAAAGTGGTCTTTGGATTTCACTAATTTTCAAAGGCTCAGTGTGCTTTATTGCATTGTCTGCATCTGCAGAATGATGAAATGGCAGCTTTGAGGGTGAGTTTGGCTCCTGCACACTGTCTTTGGATGACATGTTCCAGTGACAGGAAGCCTAGACATTTGCCTTGAAGAGTTAAGCTTTTAGAGAGATGTAATGTATGCTTTAGTGTCCCACTGTAAATAATTCACAAAATGTCAGCTGATGTCAAGAAATGGAAACTTTTTAATGCAACTGAGATGATCAGTCATGTCTTTGCTTCTAGAGCAAGGCTGAAATTATGCAGGAGCAATGCAAAGGACTTTAAATATGCAGACCTTATAAACTGCTCGTCCTGGACATTAAATTGAAGAACATTCTCTTCTTTCTTCCCCTACCTTCAAGCAAATCCTTTGGCAGAACTTCCTGTTTTGGTATCACATACAGTTGGCAAAATCCTGGTACTGTAAAAATTTATTAATGCAGGGAAAAAAAAGAAATCAAAGGCCATAAAATGTGTAAAAGTGACTCTTTAAGCCTTCTGCTTGTTTTTAGAAAAATACCGTCAGGCATTGATTCACACATCTGCCTTTCATCCAAGTGAAGAAATCTTTCCTTTTTTAAAGCTGGGAGAAGAAATCAATTCCCAGCTTTCAGGCCTCTGCTTTCTCTCTTGGGTACCATAGAGCTGGGTGCTCTAGAAGACTTGGGCCTGCAGCAGCAAGAGCCAAGGCTCAGTGGTCAAAAGCCATGGGGAATGATTCTGCAGTCAGCATAAATGCAGAATTGATCAGTTTTGTAATATGGCCACTTAGACTTTTGGCATATTTTGCCAATCGTATCCACACCAATTATTAACTCTTGAGCCTTGTCTTTGCATTTCTCTGCCTCTGAAAACTGTCACTCCTCCAAATGGCTGGTACTGTAGGAGCTGGGCAGCAGATTTCATTCTGTCTCTTGATATCTCTTAGATAACAAAGTAAAAATAGATGTTATTTTCTTTATTTGATGACTTTATTTGATAATGTTTCAAAAATAGGTGTTATTTTCTCCCTTTCAGTATCAGAAGACACTGGCAATTCTGTGAAGCAGGGATCATAAAGCAAGGCAATTTTAAAATAGTGTAGCAAGAACCAATAATCTCAGTCAAGCTCCTGCAATACCAGTGTAGAAATGGGTTTGTCAAATCTCTGTCATGTCTCCCATCTGCTTTGATACCCCACTGCTGTACCTGTGCATTTAATTTCTGTAAAAGTTAAATTTCTGTAAAAGTTACAATTCTTCAAGTAAATTCTGCAGGATGCTTTAATATAACTAGAGCTGAGTTCTCATTGACCAAAAAGGGCAAAATTTAACCCATTCCTGGGCACAGCTCTGTCTCAGCTTCTGCAGCATGGTCCATGCCAGCTGCTGTGAGATGAGACCAAGGCTGTGCCAGTGTCTGCCCCCAGTACCTGCCCTCACCCAGGAATGGTGGCACTTTGTCCTCCTGCCCCCCAAGGACAGGCAGGCATGGGCTTCCCAACCAGCAGAGAAGCTGGGAAAGCCTTCACCCCATCTTGACCCTTGCAGCTGTAAATGACTAATTACAAATGAGCTGCTTGGGAGGGAAAAAGGACAGATGATTTACTGACCCACTCACTCACTCAGTGTTAGCCAACTCTTGCCTCGTGGGTGATGTGTGGAGTCATGACTGCCCTGAGAAAATGGGCCAATTCTGCTTTGTCTAAAGACAAGCAGGTCTGAGGTGAGGACCCTTTCAGCACTCAGAAAACAGCCACAGACTGGGCAGTCTGTGTTCCCCTCATCCTGACAGGCTGGAGGAGGTGCAGACTCACAGTGTGGAGGACTGGCTCTGCAAGAGCCTTCTCCAGGAGCCCTGGGGCAAAAAGAGAGCAATCGAGGCAGAAAAAAAACTCTTCTGGTGGCTGCTAATTTGACTTGAAAGGTGCTATTTCTCAGAAGGAGGTGATTCATAAAACTCCCTGTAGCATCCTAGTACTGAGAGAGGATGAGGATGGTGGCACTGGGAGCCTTGTGAGAAGTCAAGGGGCCAAGGAGGATATCTAGATCTCACTGCCTGCCCCAGGAGCAGGAATCTTGCCATCACCACACAACCCTCACAGCTTTTTAAGGAAGGATTGTTTGCTGTGAGAGTGCAGACACTGCATCTGGTGCAGCAGCTGCAGGGCTAATGGATTTACTGTACCAGAAGATGTTGCTCAATGATACACACGATTTTTTTACCACTCTGATCAATGGGCATCAAGAGAAACTGCAGAAGCTCTTTGAATAAGAGAAAAAAAAAAAAAAAAGGAATCTGCATAGAAACATATAAAATAGAACAGCTGCCCTGACAGTAAATTCAGTACAGTTTCTGAGAAACTCAGTGCTGCTGGATTACATTCTTACTATAGTCTTGCAGGAATTGCTAGAGTCAAGCCTCATTTCAGAAAATATTTAAAATGTTAACGTTATCCATGGATTTAATAGTAATGAAGGAATAGGGAAACAGGTTTTCATTGTGCCCTTTGTTTCTACTTATCAGAAAGGCACCAAATCCCTAAGAGCTACAGCCTGTGTGAGATCAGTTGCATTTCTGTATCTGTGTGATACATAATTGCCATCTGGAAGACAAATTACCTGCTATGTAGGCACTTTTCAAGATAACTGAACAAAAATCAGCCACGTAATTGTTCTGTATTTGTTTGAAAATGACCTTTTGATATCACTTGAAAATTTGGCTCATTATGTTTGAAATGGAAAATATGAAATGGTATTATTTTTGGATGTTTAGATGTAATAGAAGAAAGAATACAATGCATTTCATGGACTTGCATTAACAGCATAATAATCTTCCATTTGCCAAGATACATTAGAGCAAAGCAACACTTAGATCACATTTCAATTCTTTGTGGTTTAGGAGGTCGAATGCCTTTTGTGATTTAACATTTGCTTCTAAAACTCTTTACACTAATTTGCTCTTATTTCGTGCTCTGCCTGTGTCTCTTCATAAACCAGTGAGTGATCTGCCATCTCAAGGTGTGGTGGGACCAACATCAAATCCATTGCACATCACCTACCCTTTTCCAGTTTTTACAGGAGTAACTGCTAATAAATACTGGTTGTAGACCAGAGGAAAGGAGCATCACAGTGGCTGCAGTAATGAACAAGCTGGCACGGAAGAGCACTGGGATACTTTTCAGTGCCATATACTGTCTCACCCTTGGGAAGGTACAGAAAAGGCCTTGGAGACCATTCCAGTAGGCTCAGTGCTGTGCATTTACTGGCTTAACACTTGATCTTTACAAAAGCTCAAGCTTTTAAGATTCCTACTTGTCTCAAAGGCTGAAAACAGAAAAACAATGACAATTTTTGCATAGCGAACAGTGACAATACACAACGGTGCCACAAAATCCCTCTCCTACATTGGTCTCTCCCAAAATGTGCATTCCTGATTCTTCTCTCTCCCACCTGACCAAACTGGTTTCTTCCCCTCAGCCCGTTGGCAGCACTATCTTATTTTCACTTTGACTTAAGTCCATAATCACCTTTTTTTTTTTGCTATTGTGGTGCAGCTTGGCACATTGGCCTCCTCTGGTSTATCTCTTGCTTTTTTCTTGCTGTGCTTCTGCTGGGGCCTGGACTGTCTTGTTTTATCACCTTGCTATACCCATGGGCAGCCTTCATTGTGTGTTACAGCTGGAGTATGCTGTGGGATGCTTAGTTCTTCCTTAAAAGCACTGCAAGCTTATCTGAAGGAGCAGAGTCTTGGGATATATTAACTGGTGGCAGCAAGCAGTGAATAGGTGTGTGCCTTCTGGAGGATAAATATTTTAATGAATAAATGAGATGAATCAGTGCTCATGAAGCATGTGTTCCTGTCTGTGGCTTTCTCTGACTGTTTTARTTTTTTTGATTTGCATTCTGTTCATTTATTCTAGACTAAATCTGTGCATTAGGTTCATTGGCAAGAATAGCAATGATAATAAATATTKGCCTTCCATCTGAGTTTTTCTCCCAGATTTTTACAGGCTTTTTCCTGATTTCCCACTCAATTAGTCTCTCCTTCTCACTAACTGTTGCCTGTTGGAACCCTGGGCACTGAGAATTTCAGGATTTCTGTGCTAACAGGCACTGACYCTTAAGAGAACACTACGTTTGACCTGAGGCCGTGGAACAGGCTTCCAAAATTGAGTGATAGCACTGGGACTGTGGGTGTGTATTTTGAATAGAAGTGTGTAATAKCCACACAGGGTGGAAAACCTAGTTTAAGCTTTTAGAATATAGTAATATATATATATAAAGCAAGATGGAGGTTTCAGGGCGTAGGCAAAGTTCTTCTTTTTCACCTTCTTCTTCATGGGTCTGAGTGATGTTTTGTAATTGGGTAGAAAATTCCACATTGCAGACCAAGGGTGGTTGGTTATTGGGTTAAAAATAACAATAATTTGGGTGTCATTTCATAATTGGACCGTTTGTGCTTAAAAGACCTTGGAAAGAGATAGAGGCCATTTTCTACCTTGCTAGCTAGAACTCACAACTTGTGAGACTGTGCTATAAGTAAGAATTAATAAACATCTGAGTCTGAACACTAAACTGTCTTTTGAGCATTTAATCCTGGCTSTGACAGAAAAGAAGATAAACCCACAGTTGCCTATCTGCCCTGCAACCCTACAAAAAGCAAGTTAGAGAAAGCAAGTTAGGGGTTGTGGGGTGGAACAGGGTATGTTCATTGCCAGCACTGACCCTAACAACATGGGCAAGGGGYGGTGTCTGTGTCCATTTGCTGAGTTGTAGGATCATGCTCTGGGGATCAGCCTGGTAGAGAGCTGGCCTGCAAAGACTGAAGGTGGCAAGATACAGCCTTATGGGYTCATAAAATCAGTTTAGAACCCAAAATGTAAACACTCGCTTGTGATCAGCTAAAAAAAAAAATTGGCAGACCTGTGATGATGAAGATGGTCATAAATGTAAATCAGAAATGGGTCTTTGCTCTCCCCCACCATTTTATRGTGAGGCATAAGACTGGCAATCCACAAGCGTATGTGTGGAGGTCACAGGTGGTTTCTATAGGAGGWACCCTTAAAATAGCCTTAGGACTGAAAATGCTCTGTCTGCTCTCAGTGTGTTGATGTTTTGCCTTTAGTCCTGGGGCTTGGTCCAAGAACTAATGTTTTATCAGCACTTAGCATTAACAGAAGGGATCTAGAAGAAGGACTCYGCATTTGCTTACTGTATTCTTCCAAGGACAGAAGATGATAATTTATCACTYTCTTTGCCTTCTTGATACACTAATAGAAGGGACATCAATATTCTATATACTTTTTYCAACAGTGTCATGGTTTTGAATCCATTTCAGTGTATATTGTAGCTGGCTGACCTTTGAATCCTTTTTCTGTCAGCTAAATGCAGAAATTTGGAGTAATTTTTTACATATGGCTGTGGTTTTTTTATGCAAAGGACAAAACGTGGGGCAAATAGGAGAAAAATATATTTCTCTGCCTGAAGTATTTTTAAATACGTAGAATAAAAGATCTGTAATGAAAGATTTCTAGTGCAGATCCTTGTAAAACTAATCCCCTTTCAGAAACAAAAAAATTTGAAATGGCTGTGATATCTTGATTAATGAAAACCTATCAGGAAGCTCGAGTTCAGGAGGAACATTCTCCATATAGTGCAGATCACCTACCATGGCAAAGCATGACCAGAGATAGTTGGAMATTTCCACCCTTGGATTCTAATTTCTGCTTAATAGGGCTGTATTAAATGTTATTCTTKTGAATGGTGGGTTTTTTGGKTTTTTTTTACATTTTAAAGGAAGATACCATTTTAGGACAATAAAGGAAAATGGAAATAGCACTTGGTAATTTGTCATCCTTCACCATTTTTGCATCTGTTTAATRTATTTCTGTTAGAATTTATTCATAAATGAAAAATAACTTTTAGAATTGCAACAAAAGTGGAAAAAAGGTGCAGACTCTGCATGTAGCTTGTATGGGGACTGRATTGATTGTCACTGATTGTTTTAATTTCTTTGGTTCTCATAATGTAGACTCATTATTTATGTACATATCTAATTTAGAAAGGCGAATAATTTAATTTAGAAGACTACTCACACATTTAATGYTAGTCTTGTGACAGGGTATCATTTAGAACCAAAGAAGTAAATCTAAATGCATGATGTAGTATTTTTTCTCATTAATAAAATATTTTCAGTAGGGGATAAAAAGAACTTCTTTACTTCTATCATTTGAATGACACACAAAAGTTTGAAGCAGAATTGCTGTTTTTATTTACAAAAACTGTCTCAAATAATTTGTCCTCATCTTAATACAGTGTAGGGAGGCTAGAATATACCAGGAAAATAAAGCTCCAGTATTTCTGTATTTCCAGAAATAAAGAAAATTAGAYATTTAATTAAAAGAACAAGTCAATTTTTTGATCAGTGGTAGAYAGAAGGTTTACATAAGTATCCAAACTGACCATCCAATGTTCCTGAGACAGGAATTAATTGGAATATCTCAAAATTCCATTTTATTAAGCAATTAATTATTTTCCTTAGCCTGGTTTCTAAGGGTGTTGAAAGGACAGGACCTAAACCTGGATCCATAACGTGCTGTTCTATCCATTCCCTGGATTACATCCATGATAAATCAAATAATGATTTTGTTAGCTGTGGGGTTCTTTTAAATCACAAAAACTAGCACTTTAGTAATCCATTTCAGTAGTCCCATACTTCAAGTTAATGTCTATATATACAACCACGAGATTTAGAAATTGTCATTTTTCTACTACCTGCTCACTTTGCACAGAAACACTGTCTGCAAGTGTCATGCATAGGCGCAAGGTAAATAATATTCTGAATATTCACTRCTTTGACAATTTGGTGACACTGTATTGATGAATTACTCCAAACTAAGTGACCACATGCCTACGACCTCGTGTAGTATTTTCCTTATTAAAATAACTGCTGTTGCTCGCAAAACTGTATTTTGAAATATTTCTTCATTATTTGCAGATGCTGACAGATGTCTTCAGGTTGATCTTGAAGTACACTTCCAAGCTCCTAGAAATGTGTGGGATCAGATATAACCAGGTGTGTTCAAAGCTGATGGRGTGACTACCTTTTAGTAACACTGGAAGAACTGCAGAAGCACAAGTTACAGGTATGTGAACACATTTATTACAAAATTTCTGCTCAGCAAAAACACCTTGCTTTCTTCAACATTTTATGCCCAGGATCCTATAACTTGTATTAGTACATAATTGAAATTAAATACAATACATTAATTGAAATTAAATGCTATCAGATGCTAAGACTTCTGCCCTATTTTCCATGTCGCCTGCAGCTCTTCCTTGCTCAGTTGGTTTTGCTTTGTCTGCTTTCACAAATTCAGTTGTTTTTAGCTTCATCCCCTTCAGCTCATGTTTGCAGAAAATTATAYGGTACATTGACTTATCTTGACTCCCTGACATATTTAAATTACCCCTCCTTTGATTTTTCAAATAATGTTTTAATAGTCCCAGTYGCGGGAGGAAGTAGAAACTGTAGTGCAGTCCTGTATCACCTCCTACAGAATAGTTCAGACATGAAATATTTTTTTTGTGGATCTTTGCACGCATCTTTGATAAATGATTCCTCTTTGTGTGTGTTTGGTTTGTGTGGCAAGGGTTTGGTAGTAGGAGGGGGCTAAGAGGGGTGGGTTCTGTGAGAGGATGCCAGAAGTGCTTCCCATGTCCAACAGAGCCAGTGCCAGATGACTCCCAGATGGACCAGCTGCTGGCCAAAGAAGASCACATCAGTGATGGTGGTAGAACCTTCAAAATAATCTA
Source organism: Mixornis gularis (assembly GCA_003546035.1). Lineage (NCBI taxonomy): Eukaryota > Metazoa > Chordata > Aves > Passeriformes > Timaliidae > Mixornis > Mixornis gularis. The sequence goes on along the minus strand of QVAJ01000046.1, from coordinate 988,595 downwards.
TTTGAGGAGGGTAAAACCTCAAGTGGCAGGCAGAGAGAGGAGTGAGAGGAGAGAAGCAGCCCTGCAGATGCTGAGATTAGTAAAGCAGGAGGGGCAGGAGATGCTCCAGGCACGAGAGCAGAGATTCCCCTGTCCCTGTTTGAGCCCATGGTGAGGCAGCTGTGCCCCTGCAGCCCATGGAGATCCACAGGGGAGCAGAGATTCAGCTTCAGCCCAGGGATAGGCCTACACCAGAGCTAGGGGATGGTGGACTGTGACCCCTTGGGAATGGTGGGATGGTGACCAAGGAGCCAGGCAAGGGCTGAGATGTTCTATCTATGGCCTACAGTATGTACCCTCTACTTTACCTTTCAAGATGGAGATTTGCACAGTTTGCATCMAGAACCATTTAACTGAAATTAATTTCTGTTTCTGATAGTGCTGCGTTTTTTCAAAGCACTGTTTGAAGTGACTGCTCTGTGCTGATGTCAGTGGTGAGTTTTTATGCCTTCACATGTTGGTATTTGCTTTCAGATGGAGAACAAAAAAACACAGTTCAGTGTAGGACTGCTATCCTCTTTCCTGGTATGGATCCTGACTTCATGTAGTCTCTTACAGCTGGGAGTCAGTAAAAAGGGAAAAAATACAATGAATTGTTTTTAAATAGATGAGTATATTTTCTCCTTTAAACCAGAAAAATGCATTGCCTGCTTTTCCTTGTTCAAAAATAAGACAGTAACATGGAGCTGATAGATAATTAGTGTCATTACTGGGATCTGACATTGTGCCCTAGATGTTTTGATGGCAGGAGCACTCTGCCAGGATCAGCTGCTGCTCCTTTGTCTTTGCCCCCTGCAACCCTTCCAAGCAGCCAACAAACATCCCAGTGCTTGGTGGGGCTGGGGCTGCTCCTCATCTGGCTTTCCTGCTGAGCATCTGGGCCCCTTGGGCAATGGCTTGGCAGCTCTGACAGGATGCAGAAACTAGGAGGAACTGGCAGTGGAAAGACTTCTGATCTTCAAAAAGTAGATGACAAGCTTTGCAGTTGCCCTTTCCAGGGTGGGATGCACTGATGAACCAAGAACACAGCAGGGGATGGGAACATGCAGGAAGTGCCCACATCTTTTCCCTTGTGTCCACTGCACTATGAAATATCATCACCTTTGGTAGCAACAGTAAAGCCCAGCAGAGCTTTGAGTTTGCCTTTGGGGTCTGTTATTTTGATATTTGAGCTATCAGCCTTTTTTGTTTGTTTGTTTGTTTGTTTGTTTGTTTTCTCTACACTGATAATGACTGAATGACATTAGATCCTCAAAAATCACTGGAAATACATTGTCATCACTGTAGTAGCTGATGTTTGTGCCTCGGTGGAGATTAGTTCTGCATTTGATGGCATATCACTCTGATGATTTTTAATATTGTTGTTACAGTCCTTCTGATACTGCATCAATAGTCAACACTACATCTTYCTTGCCATTTGGTCTGTCTCTTATGTGTAGGTAACTTTAGCTACAGCATCCCTGTGATTTTTTCTCTTTAATTACTTATAGCCTACATACAAATGAAGACAAGGTTATCCGTGGAAATAATTGCAAGGAAGGAAACCATTATGAGGAAGGACATAATATTTGTAGCATAGGTCTTGGAAGGAATTCAGCTAAGGGAGGTAAAATATTGCACTCATCTCTTAGGACCATAGGAGTGGTGTAGTTGTTGCACTGCTGGGTAGAACAGCCAGCCTTTACAAGAATATTGCAACTGAAGCCTCACTGCTAAAAAAAAATAAAAATAAAAAAAATCAGTTTGTGTTTATCACAGTTTTACATTAAATCTCCAGACTGAAGCACACACTTACTGTAAACACTCTCACCCCATGTCATCTACATGCCAGGCCTTCTTGCTTTATAACTGGGACAGGCAACTAATTGTCACAGTGGAAATCAATCCTTCATTAGTTTTGTGTCTTCTGGGATTTGTGCCAATCTTTTTTGTGAAATAAATCTAGGCAGGGTAAACAAAAGACTACAGAGATTCAGCAGTGCAGTTACACTGATGAGTATTTGAAGAAATTAATGGTTAACGCTGAACCAAATAGATCAAGAGATATCAAGGAAAGTTGTTAGAAGGTGAAGGCATTAAGATATCAGTGATACCTGTGCAAAAGAACCCAGCCAATTAGAATTACAAAGGCCTCTGAAAACTGCCTTCAACCACAGTTTACCACAGAAYATATATCTGGGGGGAGTTGAGCTTCTGCTCACATCTCTTGTTTTGTCTTGATTCAGACACTGTGAAGGCAGATGAGTCAGCACTACTACAACTCTGACAAAGGGTTTGTGTGTTTGGGTGCCCCAAGCTGTCTGTCTCCACAGATCACAGCAATATGATCTTGCGCGGGGCAGTGATGATTCATTTTTGAGGGAGACACCCAAAATGATGCCTGCTCCTAGAAGACCAAGGTGAGCATTTGGTATTCACTCAGAGGGTCCAGACGTGGACTTGATGGTCCCACAAGACAAGATCCACCCCGTGTCAGTGCCACAAAGGTTCACACAGCTAGGCAAGCAGSCTCCTGACACCCTGCCAGGCAGCATCATCCTTCTAAACAGCRCAAGGCCAAAAAACTACTGCTGGGTAAGGTGAGTGAGGGAAGTCAGATTTCAAAAGATCAAAAARTGCCACAGCCAAAAAGAGGAACAGACAATTTCCTGCTGAACCACAATGTGTGTCTTGTCCTGGGAACTCTCTGCACCCATGTGAGTAATAGCTGAGTGTTACAGCTAGYATGTGGATTACTTGTACTCCTCCTGTGTTGCCATGTGAGAGTGCAGAGTGACAGACCTTTGGCACTGGCATATGACCTGCTGTCTGGACAGCTGCTGAGTCAGACACTCCTGAGTCACATCTGATTGTGCCCAGCCAGTCAGCCTGTGGTGAGCACAGCAGAGATGCTGCATTTTCTGAGGAAACAAGTGGTGCATCCCTGCCATGACACAGCACTGCATTTTTTTGCCYCAGGCTGTACACACATAAATATAACATAGCATCATTTTGAAGATTAGTATCTGTAGCAGCTCTGTGCACTTTCTGTTCAGGCACTGGAAAACGTTAGAGAAAATGTGCTATAATGTAGCATCTGAAATTTGTGGGGATTCTCTCTAGAACAGGATGCTGCTGAATGCCAGTGCACAACTGATTGTCCTGAGTGTTGGAGTACACAGTTTTCAGAGCGTSTACTATGGTCAGGTGGTGTTGGAGCTCACAGCACATCCCCCCTCTTTCATAGTGAACCTTACACACTGCATCCAACCTAGCTCGAGGACAGCCTTCTAGCTGAAATTGTCTGAAAAATGAGGCACTTAAATAATGATACCAGTGCTCAATTCTAATCGAGACTGCAGAGTGCTTGCATGTCCTCGGGYGAGAGATTCGCTCTCCTTTTCTCAATGCTCTGCTTGCAAATCAATGTCTAATATGTTACTGTGCSCTAAGAGGATTAAGAGGGTGCATGTGAGGTAGCTGGAAGCTATTGTCTTAAAAGGAAATAAAAAAAAAACTTTCAGCAGCCCATCTGAGACCCAGATGAGCTAAGCCTTATTGCACAGAGACATGAGGATGCATGAAGGGTGCAAGGATTTCTTGGTGGGATCGGGCTGGCAGATCCTGCCCTGAAGTCTGTGTCCTGCCACAGTGATAGAAGTTTATTTGGCACAGATGTAAGCCTCAGCCCCCACCCTTCTCCTTCTGTGACTGATATATGTTGGTGAAGATATCTGCCCACATCCTGTTGTAGGACTGTAATCTATCTCTCCATCTAAAACGTTTCCCACCATGCTGATGCCATCTAACCCAGAYCGACCCCTGTGGCAGCAAACTACAGAAATTACTGATTGTTGGGTGTACTGGTGAGGAAGGACTGTATTTCATGTGGTTTAGGCTTACTTCCTACTGATTTTACTACATGTTCCTTAATTGGCTGACTACCTGACATTTCCAGGGAAAGGTGGGACCTGTCCACCAGAAAACCAGGTACCTCAAAGGCACCTCTGGCAACCTGAGTGTGTTTGAGGTCTTGTGGCCAGTAAATCCCCTCTGACCCTTGTGCAGGTGGGCCCAGGCACCCTCTAGGACCTGCCTGATCTTCTTGGTGCCTCCCAGATGGTATTTTTGCCAAGGCATTCAGAACTCTCCTGAAGATGTCTGGGTGAGTAGAAAGCATGGGGTAAAGTTTCCCATGGGCAAGGTGGTTTGGTTGTCTCATATCTCACATGGAAGAACTGAGAAGGTTGGTGAACAATCCATGATCAAGGCCCAGCTAGGAAATTCTAGTTAACACTTTAATTCTTGGGCTGTCATTTTCATCAGTTTTTTTATTTCACCTACAACAGAGGGGATACCTTTAAATTGTTCTCTCTATTTTCTCTTTTGTTTTTATTTTTTTTCTTTCTTCTTTCTTTTTTCTTATTATTTTTTCTATTTCTCTTTTTTCTTTTTCCCTTTCCCTTTTTCCTTTTTCCTATTTTCTATTTTCTTTTTCGCTTTTCCCTTTTTCTTTTTTCTTTCTTCTTTTTTCTTTCTTTTTTTTTTTTCCCAGAAGCTTAGTCTTACTGAAGCATATAATATAAGGGCTTGGCAAGACTTGTTAAAGTTCCAGACCATTCCTTGGGCATAGGTCAAATATGTCTAAGGTGTCTCAAATGCTTTCCTGAGGATTTTTTTTTTCTGCTCTGCCTGATACATGTTGCTCATCCCTGAAAACATGAGTCTCCTTCATTCAAATAACTTTTTTTACAGTCACTGTTCTCCCCCATCATGTAATTCTGCTTGTCAGATGATCTGGTTCTTCCTCTGCAGTTTTGGAGCAGGGAAACTGTTTTCTGCATCAATACCACAGGAAACTGGAAGTCCACCAAACCCAGCATGCTGTAGGAGGAGCAGATCTGCAGTTAGAAAAGGACAGCATCTGTGCTCCCAGTGCTCAGCTAGGAGGTAGGCCAAGAACCACCAGGTCACCTCTCTTCTTCCCTCTTCTAATCTGAGCAAATGAAAGGAAACGTGAAAGCAAATTTGTCAAGCAACACTGCATGAGTTCTGCAAGCTTTGCAGATACCTGTTCTTCTCCCCTCAGTTAAGTCATTTGAGGAAAGCCACCTGAACTCAGAAGTGAGACTTGCACAAAGTGCTGGCATTAGTCCAACTGTCATGGAATTTTGCTGACTCCACAGTTCTGGTGACACCAGAGGTTTAATTACTGCAGTCCAGGAGGGGGTTTCCTTGTGTTTTTATATTGTTATACATTTGGCACAGTTTACACATGTACTTACTCTTATTTGAAACAGCTGCTTTCATTCTGCTTTGCAAAGAGCTCACAGCTGTAGCCATGGCTTTCTGACTTGTCTTTGCTGCTACAGGGATTTCTATGGCTTGTGGTGACACTCTGATACTGAGACCAACATGACCTTAATGTGCAACCTGTATTTGTAGAGCTGCTTCAGATTGCCCAGTGCCCTTGCCACGCAATCATCTTGTTATTGGCACTGGAAAACTGCACTTAAAGTACAAGAAATTGGTGTAATTTTTTGAAGTATTGAACTCATTAGAAGTCTGAAGAGAAAGCCATGCTATCTTTGTGTCAGAATCAAGGGTACTCATTTGCAACTGTGATCTTCTCTGTTATGGAAGGAAGTTAAATTTCATGTGCTGATTCATAGAAAAACAACTTATTTTCAAGATTGGGCTTTTACTAGTGTCCTGGTGACTTGGAGTCACCACAGACTCAGTTCCAGCTGGACTCACATGTGAACAAAACGTTTGTTTGAAGGTGAAGGGCATAAGTGTACTTTTGGAGAGTTGCTGTCTGTGGTGTCTATGATGTGCCCCTGTTCTGAAGTAAAAGCATTGGTGTGCTTGTCACAAGCAGCTGTAGCTACAGCAAGAGATGGCTGAACACTGTAGGGAAAAAAACCCCTCAAAACATGCTGTTGCAATGAGCTCTGCTCCTTCCAAAGAGACATGAGCAGGGAAGTGAAAAACATTGAAGAGTTTGCTGTGCATCTCCAAAGTGCGAAAAAGTTTTCAGGTCTGAGCAGATCTTRTTATTTTTTCTTCTGTTTCTCTGTAGAAGCAGTTTATAAGATTTCAACAGGTGGTCCTGTTACCAGTGTTTAATCTCTGATTTTTCTTAGTGCTGAGACTCCTTATACTCCTTAATCCTTAGAGGCTTTAAGGAATTTTTTTTTACTCTATGGTACACTAAGTACCATAGAGTAAGAGCTGCTTTTAAAACTTTCCTTTATTGTGGACTGAATAGTGCATGTGCAAATTCCTCAGTCATTAAAGGTTTGCTCCCTTGCCTCCCAGAGGGCAGCAGCCCAAACTGCTTTAATCAGTCTGATCCTTGACTCATCCACACAGATGATCAGTGGATTCTGCAAATTCTGCTTCTCCTAGAGGTGTGACTACATCAGCAACAGCTAGATCACATATTAATAGAAAGCAGTGTGCTGAAATCTGATCCAATGAAGGCWACAGTTACTTTGGTTGGATTAAGAAATGAACATTATGCATAATTGCAGAGCAAACTCTAGCTGTTCTAAAAGATTCTGAATTGTGTGAAATGCCTGAATGAATAAGGCAATCACAGTAGGTGATGAATGAATGAAGCTACAGAGAGCAGTGGCAGCAGGGYGTATGCAAAGAGCTACAGTAGTATCTTTTAAACTGTTTTCTCAGTTTAAAACAAGCAGAACAAYAGCCCTGAAAGTCTACAGCAATGAAATTTGCATGAAAATTTTCAGCCAGTCAGTAACTGTACCACGTAGCAAATAGGCTTTTCATTATGTTTAGGTTAGAAACTTTCTCACACATCACTGAAGGTTACTGGGTGTCCCAAAGGAGATGTTCATGTACCCTCGTGTCTCATCATCAGGCAAATGGCAAAGGCTAGGGAGGAATGTCAGCTGTCAGGATCGTTCCTGGGGATTGCCAGGGCTGAATCCACTTGGATGGAATATATGGGAGCTATTGGTGGCAGCCACATCTGCACTGACACACAGAGGTGCCAGGGCTGGGCAGCACAAGGGGAGGGCAGATGTGCTTTTGTCTCTGCCACATCTGAACCTCAGGAAGTTTTCAACTTTCCACTCCAGCTCAGGAGCAGGTGCTGTGTTGTAACACCTCCATCTGGAGTGATGTGGGAATGAACCAGGTTGGGATGTCTGATTCCTGTCTATGTGGAGAGCACTGCTGCTGGCTGTTGGCACAAACCTCTGTGCTTTAAATGCTTCTGGTTGCCCATTCCTTCCCTTCAGATGTTAAACATGTAATTCAAGCTTGAAGCCACACATGACCATTAAGATAAGGAAGATGAAAGCCACCCTTAATCAGCCAAATCTGAGCCMGGACTACTAATTCAAATAGTGTAAAATAGTATCCCCAAAGTATTCTGGAGTGTTAATTCAGCAGTTCAGCTTGACTGCTTTTTTGTGATTACCATTAGCAATGTAGGCTGAGGTGCTGTATTAACAGCCATGTGTGCAGAACTGAGAAATGTTACAAGGCCAAGCCTCAATGACATCCATTTGAAAATTCATGCTGAAACATTCCCCATGTCCAGTTCCAGACTTAGTGGTTAGTTAATAACCTGTTGTAAAGTTTACTGTTCGGCCACAGCAAGGAAGGCAGGTCCTGTGCCAACCATGATCAATCWTATCATGAGGAATAAATGGCTTGACATCAACTGATCTTGTACCCAGTACCAGACGTGAGTCTCTGCGACTTCAGAGAAGTGATTTTTTGGGGGAGGACAGCTGGATATTACTACAGGACTGCAACATGTTAATGACCTTCTCTGGTGCACTGAGGAGAGATGACAGAAGGAAGATCTCTGAGCTATTTTCTCCTTTAGAAATGGTGTTTTTACCAGTTGGTCAAGTGAAAAAAAAAATACTCCTTTTTTGTTTTGAAGCACAGTCTCATTTGTTTAATTACAGTAAAAAAAGGTAAAAGATCAACAGAAATCAATATACAATGTTAGAAAATGAAAAAGTTTCAGATGACCTAGATAAATTTTTATTTTTTTTTTGGAGTTGCATTCTGGGCAAGGTAATGAGATTTTAATTTTTGTCTTGGAGAAAGATATAGCATTGTCAAAATTTGAAACTRGAGGAGTTACTCCTTGCCCCATCGTTCTAGCATCCCATCCACACAAGAGCAAAGATTTCCAAACCTCCTCTTCCACTGAACAGGAAACAGGTTTTGATTTTTCCACAAAAGCTCAGAGCAGAATCTAAGTAATATATGCCTCTTATGAAACCATATTTGGTAGGAAGGAGGCTCATAACTAGCTTTTACAGGACAGAAGAGAAATTAACTGAAATGCAATTTCTTTCTTGTTTATCACAGGTGGCAGGATTTGTGCTATGTGGGAATGATGAGAAACAGAGCTGTTCCTTTGTATGGTAGATCAACTTCATGTGGGAAGTGGGCTTCTTCTGCACCCAGTTCAACACTGGCAAAACAACAGGATGTTTGTTTAGCAAGACTAAATCCATGCCTGTTCTCCTGCCCAAAAATATCTCTCACAACTTATCTTGTGACTGAGGTCAGCCTCAGATAACTGAGTCCTTGTCTGTGCCTCGCTGTGGTGTGAATGAGCAGGCAGGGAGGAAGGTTTGCATTTATTCCCTAAGTTCCCACTGGAGTCCCTCTGGCCTGTGCAAAGCAGATGTGTCATGTGCCCCTAAGCCCCCTGGTGAAGTTCTTCACTATTCTTACTTGTCTAAACCTCCACTTCATTTCAAACACCACTCCCACCAAATTCAATTAAAAACAAACACAGGAAGCCTCTAGCTCTTGCCTTTTAACAGTGCTGGGGTATTACAAGCATGACAAAAAAAAAGACACCAGGAAATTGCATCAGCTKCTTTAGCTGATAATTTTCAAGAAATTTCACCTTTGAATTTTTACATGGGCTTTTTTATAGTTACACTGAGCAGCAAATAACTTCTGAGTACATGCTGCAGAGATGTAAAAGCACAATTTCTTTTTGAACATAACCCTTTAAGCAGAGGACATATGTGGATAGATCTCCCTAACAAAATTCCTCCACTGAGCTACATAAGTAGATAATAATTGTACAGTTCTGAAGCCACTATGGTGACTGAAACATGATTATCTTTTTTCATTCTGCAGTAACAACAGCAGTATAGAATAAGTCAGTGTATGGATCTTGGCTCCTGTTTGAAGGAATCATGCTGCAAATAGCACGCTGTGCCTAAGCACAAAAGATTTGCCCACCTAGAGGGGGATTATAAGTAGCCTGGTAGAGTGTTGTAAGTCTTTGGAAGCTTGAAAATAGGATGAAAGACCACAGATATTTTGGAACTCCATGCCTTTCTGATCCTTAATATCATATCCAGTCGTCTGGTTGGATGGCAGTCAGTATTTGCTACAACTTTGAGATAGTCAACTAAGACACTGCCTGGTATGCTTTACTTGCCTGTACCTTTTTTTGTGGAGGTAACTGTGGAGAAAAAACATCTTGAGCATGGATCAATAAATAGGAAAAGGAAATAATCAAGTCATATCTTGCCATGTAGCCCATAGCAACAGTGGCTGGAGAGGTCTTTACCTCAATTACTAGCCCTTTCTATCTGCAGGGGGATGTCAAATAATTGCACCAGAGATGCCCTGACAYAATTTAGGCTCCTCTCCTCATGCAMTTCTATATGTAGTTTATGGTATCTGCCTTTTGCTGACAGTGAAGGAAATATAACTGCAGCTTAACACCAGCATAAATTGGTAGGGCATCCTTGGCCAGGATGCAGTCCTCAGGTCCTAGGCAGTCCAATTTTTCAGTTGAATGTCATCAAAATCCAATTAGTGATTTCAGTTGTCTGAAACGCAGGTACAGTGTTGAGCTGGGTTCAGTGCTTGATAAAAATAGTGCAGGCCAGTTCCTATGAATAAATAGCATGCATGCTGCTCTTCTGCTAACTAGCACACATGTTSAGGCAATATGTTTGTGGTGCTGTACTGATCAGTTTGGTCCAGCCTCTGATGTGCTCATTTCTTTGATGATACTACATTTACTCGTAYAAGGATGGAAATTTCCCCTAGGAGRTGGGATTTATCAAAGRGAACAAGGTTATTCCTGGGATTTAAAGGGAGATCTAGAGCTCACCCTTTAATTTCAGGGGAGAAAAAGAAGCAATTATCGACTTTTACGAAGCCATTTCTACCCTCTTTTTCAACCAATGTATCTTTTGCACAGCAAAATGTTATGTTGAACACATAACTTTTAATTCTGCAGAAGATGGATATTGCTCTGAAATTCTTTGAATACACTCCACACCAGAATGCTCTTCCTTAAAAGTCTGCTGAAAATGCTGTGAAGGCCTCAGGGTTTAAGCCCTCATTTCTTAATGCACTGGAAGTGATCAGCAGTGAACCTTTTAATGGATGAGAGGGAATGTTTCAAACCTCCCTCATTACTATTCACAGACTGTTTTGAAAGATAAGTACACAGCAGCTTGCTGTCCAGAAGGGCACATGCCTTATTCWCTTGTAAATCTGCCCAGGGAGCATTTCACAGGACACCAGCCTGAATTATATTGCTCCTGACAGTGATGTCAGAATGAGCAAATACTGAGGTCATCGACAAGAAATGCTGTCAGTGTGGCACAGCAGCGTTCAGCTTGTAGACCCATGCTTTCCTTGTCTTAGAAGGAGAAATAAAGACAGAAGAATAACTGCCTTTCAGCTTCACAGTGTAATTGCATGAGCCTTTGCCTCTGGCTGCAAACAGGCAGGGCTCCCTGGATGCCTGCCTGGGCCTGGGGCTGCTTCCTCTTCTTGGCTGCCAAAGGGGTCAGATGCCTGTGGGGACAAATGACAGGSRTGGGGGCATCCTATGACCCCTGGCAAGGCTGTCTGCAGCCCTGCTGGCTGCACTGCCTTTCCTGGGGTTTCCTCCGGGTACAGTTGATGTCTTATACCTGCAGGAATTGAACCTACGGTGACCTGCTTTAGTATTTTCTGTGTTTCCCTTGTATTTTTGTTCCCYTGAATTTCAAAGAAATTGAAGAAGAACCTTATTTGAGTTTTCTTTGACGTGGGACCTTGCTCTGTAAGTGCCCACTGATACAGGTGAAGTTTGCCCTCCAGGACAGACCGTCAGTGGTTTTAAAGTCTTTTCACCACAGCACCATACTACGTAAAGCACAGCTGGTAGCAAAGAGCTTCCAAACACTGAACATCCAGATGTTGCTGGGAAGCATGGTATTGCGATGTTCAAACTCCAGTGAAGCAAAACCTAGGTGAGGATGAGCATCTGGGTGGAGAGGACTGGGCATAGAGCAGGCTGCACACTGACTGTTCCCATGAAGAAGTGGCTGTGCAGGGTGCCTTGGCTCAGAGAGAAGGGATTTTCCTGAGGCAAGACATG
>QVAJ01000046.1:958192-976580 GCA_003546035.1 Mixornis gularis | reverse complement strand
GGCTCCTCCCACTGGGTGGAGCATCTCCCAATGGGATGATGTAATTTTATCAGCCATGCAGTGAGCCTCGATGGCCCATTAACAGCAGATATCCCCTGGAGGGGGGGATGGGTTGTGGAAGAGACAAAGAACACTGCCCCAGGTGGTTTTAACAGCTGCCCATTAACAGAAGACAACCAACCCCTCCCCACTGGAGTTATGAGATAAAGAAAAACACTTCTTCAACTGGTTTCAACAGATGGGAATGGAATATATCTTGCATTGCAACCCAAGACACCTGTCAGCTCCAGGGACAACAGAGCAATGGAGGCCAGGCACTGTGCAAGGAGAGAGGAATAGGTTTTGTCCTGCCCTCCCCTGCCTCTGCCTGGTTTCATTCACAAACAGAACAAGCACGTTTTCTACACAGAGCTGGCCTGCTGGTGATGGGCTGGTGTGTCTGCTAAATTTGGATGGGRTTTTGATCATTATCCCAAGGGGGGAGGAATTTTCATCATAACTGCAAAGCTCAACTCTCTACTGCAGATCAGAGAGAGAAGGATCGGTGGACTTGGCAGAAAGTGCATGGCAAACACCACTGGCAGCTGGCAACTGGTGAAAATCCTCAGCATCTCTGACTGAGCTGCTTTGCAGGTTTAAGGTTGCAAAATTTTGGAAATTTCAACTTCCCACTGCAGTGAACCCAGTTATACTGTTTCCCATACTTTTTCAGAGCTATTTTTTTATACTAGCCCACCTCCTGTTGTTCTTTGCTTTCCACCCTTTCCAGTATTTTCTTGCTGTTTCTGTGGCATGAGGGCAAAGCTAATCCTTATTTTCCCTAATGCAAATCTGGTCCCTGAACAGCYCTCTGTCTCTCCCTGCTTCTGCTGTGTTGTCCTGCTCCACAGTAGGGTACCACTATTTTGATACAGAGCAAAGTTAAAGGCTTTGCCCTCCCTGATGAGCCTGGCATGGCCTGTTGTAAGTTGGAGATTGACCTAGGGATGTTCTGAAGGAACAACTCCTTCAGGTTATAAAAATTTACCCTGAATAAATTTATAGGTAATAGAAAAATTACCCTTAGGGAAAATAATTGCTGGAATTTGTAGGAGAAAATAAAATGGATGCATCTCAAGGTTTGCTTCATGCTCTCAGAYGTGCAGGGGCAACCACAGGTCTAGAGGCCAAAGTGTGCTCTGGCCTGGTGAGATTAGGCATCTCTTACAGAATAAGGGGAACAGCACTTAGCTCAGAACATGCAGTCTGTAGGACTCTGCAGACCTTGCTACCTATGCTAACAAGCACAGTGCTGTGACCTCTTTAGTAAAAGTTCCAAAATTAAGCAATTTATGTTGTGTCTACATGGAAGCATTTCTTATGGAGTGGTGGGACTTGCTTTTCTGGAGCTGCAAACTGCTGTGCCACCAGCTATCCCACTGGTGTCTTCTGCCAGAAGCCACTCACTACCTCTATCCTTAAGTGAATTAACACACACAGGCTTGGTAGTATTCTGTTTTACACGGGAACTTTTTTATTTTCTGCCTTTGACAAGAAAACGACACTACATTATTGAACATCCTCTCTAAATTTAGCACAGGCACCTGGAGTGCTTTACATCTCTTTGAACTGAGACAAGTCATGTAATTGAGRAGTCATGCCAAACTGAATCTGCCGTTGAAGCAGAAGAATTGAGCGCAACAAATACCCCCATATGCTGGAGAAGCCAAGTCCACTGTATTCCATTCTCCATGTTAGATATAACTTTAAAAAGTCATAGAGAAAACCATGCCATCCATGCATATCTAAAGTGCTATTAAACTGTTTTGTATACTGTTTCAAATTCTTTAATGTAGAGGTTGAGACAAGAGAAAGATTAGCATRTCTTTTGTTTCTGTTGAGAAGATACATCCTGAGATTTCTCACGGCATGGTGGGTCACCTCTGATCTCCAGACAAGGTCAGGGTCTCTTTTTGCTACCTGTTGTACAAACACAGAGTGAGTAACAGCATCTGTTCTGATTAGCATAAAGTGTAAATAAACAAGGTCAGTAAAACATTTAGAATGTGAGCACAATTTTATGACCAGCTATCTGGGGCCCAGTCCAGTTACTTGCCCAAGGTCACATTAGAAGTAATCTGGAAGGCAAGGATGAGTGCAGCTTTCCACATCCAAATCCTCTGGGGAGCACCCCATGGAGGCTAGTGGCCTGTTTTGCCACCTCTGCAGTCCTGACTGTAATTTGTGACTCTACATGTGGAAACTGTTCATCAAACATATCATTCATAAGTACTGTGCACAGTATATCTTCRGCTGTTTGGGTGTTCTTGATTAGTTTGCGGGATTTTTTTGTTTGRTTGGGGGTTTTTTGGTTGTTGGTTTGGTCTGGGTTTATTGTGGGGTTTTGTTTATTTGTTTGTTTGKTTKTTTTGTTTTTTGGGGCTTTTTTTGGTTTTGTTTTTAGGTTTTAYGGTTTGGGGGGGGGGGTTGGTGGTTTTTTGTTTGGTTTTTTTATTTTGTATTTTCTTTCTGAACGGCATAACGTGCAAGCAAAATTCTTTGTTTTGCTTTTAAAGCCCTGAGAGCATTAGCAATGTAAAATCAGGTTTTATTTCTGCTAGGCAACAGCAATGAGTTTGCAGTTATTGGCAAACCCCAGGATCTCCTTACAGTCTTGGTATTTGATGTCAGCTCCCAGTCAGGGCCTTTCAGGTTAGTAGGCAACTGCCCTTGGTGTTGCTAAATCACCTTAATCTGCAGAGAGTGCACAGCCCTTCATGAGCCATCCTCTTCTTCCTGACATGTTTGACACCTTCTGAGTGAGGAGCAGCCTGTATTCAGCTTCCTGGAGTCAAATGAAAGAAAATACTAAGTATGCTATTTTCTATCAAAAAGGGTCAAGTATTATGCTGGCAATTRCAGAGAAAGGTATGAAACCAGAAAATTATCAGTTCTGTTCTTATCAAGAAGGGTTTTTCTCACCACCTTGTTTACCCAAGGTRCTGAAAGGTGACTCCCTGCCAGAGGAAGTCCAGGGAGCTGGCATATCCAGGGGGAAGGGTAACCCAATATCATTGATCCTGTGCTGCTTTCAAACAAGCTCCCTTCACTCAAAATGGCATTTCTCATTCCTGTTTTACTTCTCACTGGTTGTGCTCTCTGGATTCTGGGACTGGCATTTCTCCTTCATGTCTTTATATGTGATTAGTGAATATATCTACTGCTGTGTTTACACATTTCATTTCTCCCTGGCCTCTCCTAGCACTATGATCTGATGGTAGAAGCCCCATTTGTGCTTTCAATAATTTCTTTTATAAACCCTGTAGGTCTCATTCTCGTAACAAACTTCACATAAACATGTAATGTGAAATACCTGATGGTGAGTTTGGGTAGCTGCTGTATGCAATGTGCTTATCTTGCACAGGGAGGCTTCCTCTGGGGATCTCTCCCAGCACACTGGGAAGAAACCTTTTAAGTAAACATTCCTGTTCAATGTGGAGGACTGCTAAAGCTTGCTGAATGCAAGCTATACCCATGAAGTTTATGACCCTCTCCCTCCTCACCAAGCCTTTGATGCCACAAATGAGTCTGTTTATCAACAGTGCACCAAAACTTGGACCAGTGATGGCACAGCTTGGAGATCTTTTCCAAAATGACACAAATTCAAAGCCAACACTGCCATGTAGCCCCAAAGGACCTCAGTCTTCTGGGTAGTGAGGTGGGTTGCTAGCACAATTGCCTTTTCCYCTCTCTCATCTTGATGACATCTCCTCCAAAATTAACTGACAATCCTTCTTCTAGCAATGCCTTTTGCTGTAAGTCAGCACAGTCGGCAACACAAAAGCAGAATCCATCACTGCTCTCCCTTCCACCATGTCCTGCTTAAAGAAAGGGGGTAAATGATCTCATTCCATCTGGTGTGGGTGCTGGTTACATTTTTAGTGAGGTTCACCATGTAAGACCAATACAAATTTTTTAGACAGTAAATTTAAAAAAAAATAGACCATTTCTAAATAATTTTGCATTTCATCTTGGCTCTGTAGAGGAGTATATGACATGTAAACAAGTTCCTYTGGATCCAAGGTGAAGCCATTTTTCACAAAATTTTCAGAATGTCAGTCCCCATTTCAATGTTATGTCTACAGATTTTCTTCATCCTCTTTGCTTCRCCATTACTGTTTTGTCTTGCCTGGTCTTTTGTACTAATACACGTCAGGAAGCATTTTACTTAGTGATGTTACTATTATTAGTTTTTAGAAAACAGTAGGCATTTCCAGACATCTAGCTGCAGCCACTTCAGACTAAGAAAACCTGCCTGGTTAAGGAAAGAAAATCAAGTAAAGGTGAGGGATGGCCTCACTGAGCAGATCATGTATGTGGTGTTTAAGCTGGCACATTTCATGGATGTGTTCAGCTGTACAGAAACACCTGTGTGTGCTGAATAACATATACCCATTGGCACATCAGCTAACACTACCAGAATGCACATTTCAAAGTGTTTTAAAATTCACAGTGAGGGAGATATTACTGAAAACTGATTGTGCATTTCGGCCTGAGTTTAGTAAATAAAGTGCCAGTCTGGAAGAAATTTAGCAAAGGTGAGTGGAYTTCCTGCTCTACCCATAAACAGGTGTGTATTCAGTGAAGTATATATTAAACATACCAATTTACAGCATAAATACTGAAATGTCAATCCTTTTGGCCCCACAAAGATAATGAAAGAAAGATATTGCTGTCTGTCTCGATTAGTTTGGAAAAGGTGACAAATCAGAGGAAACATAGGTGTCAGAAACATATGAACTACACGTTTGTAAGAATTAGTAGATTTTTTTTTATTGATATGTACTTACTTAATAAACCATATATTTTGTATCTCATGTGCCAGAGTTCAGAATTGTGTTTAGACATGGGAAAGTACCTATGCAAGCAGGATCACATTCATGCACATCAATATAAACACATGCAGAGACCTAGCTAGATAAATGTATGATTTATATTATTAGAAATTATTACCAAATGTAATATGGCAGAATGATTGCAATGGCAAACTATACCAGAAATATCCAGTACATGTTATGAAACACAGCAAAAATGTAAATGAGACATTATAGGAAAATCATTAATGCTTTCTATTTCTGTCTTTGGAATATGAATCCTGCCTTGCTCTGGGTCTGTTTTTCCCAAAGGTTAGTGAAGTGCTAATTACAGAGTGTGAGGAGCAATCAATTTCCTAACACATTTTATTTTGAAACCATTTTTACTCTGAGCCTCCTATCTACTGTCTCCACAATTTACCCTTTTCAGCATTGTTCTTTCATGTTTTTTTGGAAACAGTCTTTCAAGATTAAGAAAGCTTCAGCAAAAGAAACCCATTCTGAAGTACTAAAGCAACAAGACATTTCTATCCAAAGAAACACAAAACTCAATCAATTAATGGCCATGGAAAACACAGTAAAAATAGCCTAAAAAATAAAAGTGTTTCAAATGAAACTTGCAAGGATTGAGCCCATCATAATTTATTAAGCAGTAGATTTGRTGATCAAAATAAGAGTAGAAGCAGGCAGAGAAATCAAATCATAAAGATGAATGAAGGAAACACATATTTCTACAGAATATAAATGAGATGTTTTTAGCCAGAAATTAGTTTTCTAACCTAGAAAATCCCTCCCTCAAATTATCTAAGTTTAGAAAGTCATAACGTTTTACAAGTAGAACAATAAAGCTTTTCCGTTTTATTGGGGGTGGGGGAGTKGTGGGTGGCATGGTGTAGTTTTTTGATTTTGTTTTGTTTTTGTTTTTAATAGGTCACAGAATATAAAGTGAAGTTAAGAAATGTGGGTGGTTTGGTCTCATGAAGGATGTTACCCATATTTTATGTCACCTGAGCATCAGGGAAGTGATGCTTTGCATCACCCAGAGGGGCAGGCTGAATTCTCCAGGGACAGCAAGGACAGACTCAGTAAAAAGAAGGAAGAAACTGCAGGTCTTGAATCTTAATCCTACTTAAAAAATTCCCACAGCACACAAACAGTAACACAGCAATGAAAGTGCATATATAGAGTAAATCACACTATCCCAAGGTTAATCAAGAATATTGTGGAAATGACTGAAGATGCGTAACAAAACACTTTAGAGGAAAAAAAAATTATTAAAGACAGATTCTAAAAGAAGGCAGGATAATATCAAAAAGTTTTTGATTATTTACACCTTATTGAACTGAGTCTATAAGAGATGTGCCATGCTTTGTCACCTACCTGGGCTATGTAGAGAGAGCAACCATCAAAATAACACCCCCAGCAATTTGTCTCCCATGAAATGCATGGTTACACAGGACCCATTCCTCATTTACAAGTGACATTTCACAGAGAAGTGACTTGCTGAACAGTAACCTCCTGAGAAAATAGCCTCATGATCACTGATCTGAGCGTGCACGGGCACAGCGGGCAGCTACGAGGGTGTTATTCAGAAACACACCTTGTTATTTAAAACAAATGAGCTTTATCCCACCTTTGTCATTGTGAAGTACAGTACTA
The DNA here is from genome assembly GCA_003546035.1 of Mixornis gularis. Taxonomy (NCBI): domain Eukaryota; kingdom Metazoa; phylum Chordata; class Aves; order Passeriformes; family Timaliidae; genus Mixornis; species Mixornis gularis. Next base: position 970,068 of record QVAJ01000046.1, on the reverse strand, counting down.
TTTCTCTGACTTTCATTTTTAAGTAGTATTCTGACAGCTAGTTAGGCATATTCCATCCTATAGCACGGGGCTATATTTTATATAGGGATTTATTTGACTCCGACAAAATGTTTAATTTTTTTTTTCATGGATATCTCTCACACAAGCTCTCCCCCCTCATCCCCACCAACTGTGAGGCAAACCTTACATAACTGCACCATGGCAGTGATGTTTGACTTTGCACAGAGGATGGCAGCTCTCATCTGTGTTAGGCAGACTACACCCACTTTAATCATCTGCATTTTACTGATATGTTTATGTGTATGTTGAGATTAGACCAGAGAGCATATTTTTTTCATTATGAAGAAGTTAGAACCCAGGTGTRATATTTCAGTTCTTGCCTGGAGTTACAGGCTGTCTCTTGGCTATTTTGTACCTTTTAGTAACGTGGATGCATGCCTGGGGGAAATCCTGCTGAAAAGTCAGGACCTGCAGGTATTCTGCCTCCAGTCCTTTGCTCCCCCAGCCCCTCCATTCCCTGAAAGCATTTTGTGGATCATAGAGCTCTACACTGCCCTGATGGAGGCAGAGCACACAGAGTGTGCTGCTTGCACCTTTCTTCAGGAACCCCAGATGGGAGTGCTGGTTTTTTCCTTGATGAAACAAAAATTGAAGTTTTTAGTTGAATGTCTAGCAGCAAAAAATGTACTCATAAAATAAAATTTAAATAAATCACAATTCTAGCTAAAATTTAAAATGTGTTTAACGATCTGATAAATAATGCTTGGCAATGCATGGGGGGTTGGATCTTATAGTTGTCTGAGACTATATATTTTTGCTCTTTCATGAGTTCATCAGCAAGCTGCTCCCTGGCCTGACAACATAATGCCTGTCAGAGGAGCTAATGGCTGTAATTATCCACAAAGATTAGTAAAGCCATGATTTCTGAGAGCTAACCTGTGGAGTTTTGAATCCACAACTGATACATAGATTATGCCAAGGACAGACTGATTAGAATATATTTTGCACTAGTATGTTGCATCTTCTAAATTCAAAATATAGTGAATTCAGGATGAAGGTTTCACACACTAATGCCTAGCTACCTGGAATGCTCTTTTCAAATAAGCAAAAATGGTGTAATTACTTTTTTTTTCAATTTACCCTACCAGAATCACAAAATCTAGAGTGCACTTATCTATTTTTCTTGAGCCATGGAAATCCCAGCCTAAAACTACTTTTTAAAGCCCTGGGATATTCTACTCTAATCATGTGCTTCTTTCAAGCAAATAATCACTTTCACACACCTCTAAGTGTGTCTACAGAGAGGCAAGCACATGCTGCCAGTCCGTGTTTCTAATTTCCCACAACAGGTGACAGTGGAACTTCCTGAGCCCTGGACATGACTTGTGGGTTTCCTTTCCTCATTCTTGCCCCTATTTTCTTTTCTTTCATGTTTTTCAGTGTTCTTTCCTTAGGGACAAATGCATTTATTTAATAAGCACTGAATTTAGGGAATCTGTTGTAGCCTCCTCAAGGAGGCTGGAGCCCTGATGCGTAGAAGCATTGATAACCCCTAATTCATCCTCAATGACAAAGGCATACTCATCTTTTAGAAAGAAAATCTAAATTTAACTGAAGTCAACAGGAAAAATCATCTGAAGAGACTTCTTAAGTGTTGCAAACTCATTTTCTGAACTGTGTGGAATCTTACTAATGTGTCTGGAGGAAAAAAAACCACTGATATGAGATTCTGACCATGAAACATTCACGAAGTCACATTTCATTCAGAAAGATGGAAACATATGAAGGTGAGTGTGTCAAGTGAAAGTAGCTTGCTTTCTTTCTGCCCTAGAAATATTTCTAGTGGGCTTATAAACTTGATGTGTGTTGGTTTCTTATCTTCTTTTCTTCGTGTTAGAGCCAGGATTAATACACAGGAGTTGCAGTTTTCTCATGTCCGTATTCTGTGTTTATTAATTCTCATCTATAGTACAGCCTCACAAGTCATGAGCTCTAAATAGCAAGGTAGAAAATGGAGGTAAAATGGAGGTGTCTCTAACTCTTTCCAAGATTATTTAAGCATAAACTATCCAATAACGAGATGACACCTATATTATTTATACTTTTAACCCAGTAATTGACCACTCAAGGCCCACAAGGTGGACCTTCTTCATCCAATTAGAAAAAAACACCCGAAAACAAGAAGAAGAAGGTGAAGAAGGACTCAGACAATGCCTTAAATCCTCTATCTTGCCCCATATATATTACTATATACTAAAACCTCAAATCCTAATTTTTTCACTCTGTGAGATCACGCACTTCTATTCAAACTACACACCCAGAGTCCCAGTGCTATCACTCAATTTTGGAAGCCTGTTCCACGGCCTCAGGTCAAATGTAGTGCTTGCTTGAGGGTCAGTGCCTTTTAGCACAGAAAGCCTGAAATTTTCAGCTTCCAGAATTGCAACAGATGTGTTCAGGTATCCAGAAAAAGTTTTCATACGTGTGCATACACACACTGCACACACTCACAGACACCTGCTCCAGTGAGTACCTGACAGTCTTCTGTTACTGACAGGCAACATCAAACTGGACACAGAGCAGCTGTGACATGCCCACATCTGGCATGCAGGTCTAGGCAGCTGACATGATAGTCACATTCTGCTGGAATGAGGAAAGAAGTGGGGGTTTTTCCTGTCTTGAGGAATGGTTTTTTTATGGGAAGGCTTTTCTCCACTGGGATCATGTGTGCAGTCCGTAACCTCTAGCATGAGTTCACACCTGAAAACTATCAAGCATTTTGTATCTTGCTGCTGGTGCTCAGGTTTTCCACAAACACAGATACTGTGATTACCTTTCATTTGAACAGCACCTCTACTTCAGTCAAGGCTGCTGTTTCTGCCCAACACAAAGGTCAATGAGCAGTGCACAGGAATTACACAATTGTTATAGAAATCTTCATGAGCTCTTGCTGAAGACAGAGAAACACCATGATCTTTTCCTGTGATGTGTACCATATTAGTTGGAAAGATGCTGAAATTTCACAAAGTTGTAAGCATATCCAATGCATGCACTAGCCTAGTTCTGCCTTTGAGAGCAACAGTCTCCTACACTTTCAGCAGCCCTGTGACTATGCATTTCAAACAGTACTTTCCAAATTCCCTCTTTTCCTCTCCAAAGCTCCCAGTTCTTGAAACTGAAGTAATTAATCAGTTAGGGATAAGTCACTAGTAAAATTTTATCAATACCTTCTCATACCAAATCTTCAAAACCACTCATAGGTCATAGCTTTGCTTCAGCTGTGCCTCTTGAAATCCCCATGCCCGTGAAATATGGATTCCCTTGAGCACTGCCTGGCTAAAGAATTTTGGTTTTTAGAAGTCATGCCAAGACATGCTCCACGTTGATAAAAAAATACAGGAGAAAGGTTTTTCCTATGTTCTTAACAAGTTTTAGAGGACTGTGTACATTCCCACACTCCCAATCACTTCTGCAAAAGCAATTTTTTTTTGTTTGTCCTGTGCTTGATGAACTTTAGGAAGAAAGCAAGTAGCAGCAGCAGAAAACATGCTTGTCAGCAAATACTGCTTGGATGAAAGTAACTTGTAATGGTGCTGAATAAATTCCATTCTCTCAGATTTTTCCTACTGTCCTCTGCAGTGGGCATTATTTGAAGAAGGCATATCACATACTGGATGTTATAGCCATAACTCTGTGGGGAGTTATCAATTCTGTTTCTGTAGCCCTGGGTGAGGGTGCCCCCAGGATGCTGTGCCAGGAGAACAAGAGGCACCTCTGAAGGTCCAGCTGAGACTTCAGGTCCTAAGGCACACAGAAAGATGGAAGGAGACGAGGTGGTTTGGTCAGCAAAGAGGGGTTCTGCAGTCCTAAGATTTGCCTGCACTGTGCAAAGGGTGACTGACAGCATCAAAAAGTGAGATGAGGCCTCAGTGTTGCAGCTTGCAAAATCAGGACAGGCATCCTACTCCCTGGGAGAGGATGCAACACTTCACAGAGGAGTCTCCAACCTCGCAGGTTTTCAAGGCTTGGCTAGGCAAAACCCCACCAACCTGTCAGAGATACAGAGAAAGTTCTGCCTCAGACCGTGTACCAGAGGAAGGATCTCCAGGGTGCCACCCCAGCTGATATTTCTGTGATTCTCTGTACGAACACATGAACCAAGCCACCACCCTTCGGACCTTCATATATTGTATGTGCACAATGAATTTCAATTCCTGATTTAGAAGTTAGATCCACACGTTTTCTGCTTAAATTCACGTATGTTTTCTACAGTCTTCAGTGCAGGAGGTGTACAGAAAACTGATCCTTCTGCCCCTTTTCAGGACGTTGTGTGTCCCAACAGGTGTCCCTGCCAGAGACACTTACTGTCCTTTTAAGGCTTACCCCCTCTCTCTGATCCATCAGGTCATAGTTGTGGAGCTGGATTTTAACACTCTGAATGCAGCTGAAGACAAATCATGGCACAATGTGGGTGTAATTTTTTTCCTCAGAGCAGTGATGTCTCAGCAGCAGAATTCAATCTGAGGGTTCACCAGGCTGTGACACAATCTTCTCAAGCAGGATTGAATCTTTTGTGTGTACTAGGGAAGAAGAGAGTTAGGAAAGAGGACATTATGAAATAGTGGAGAAGTGTGTCTCTAACTTCTCACGAAGCAATTTTCTCAAGATTTCTGAAATTAATCTACAGGGAAAATGACAAAGCAAGGTCACACCAAGCCACAGGTGGAAATACCATAAGTATGAGCACAGAGAAAGTATCTGTATGTCTATTTATATCTGTCTATTTATCTATCATCTCACCGTGATACTTTCGTAGCAACTTCAGAATTACAGTCCATCTAATGCCTGCCCTTTGACTCTCAAAAATCACTTTTACTTCAGTCAATCAACTTTTGCAACTACCACCAGAATGAACCCCTTTGATATAAACAAGCCATGGTGGTTATCTGCATGTTAATCTCTAAGTCTGCCTGCTTGTTCATTTACTTTTATAATTTTTATGGGCCTTCTTTCCATGGGAGAGCGAGTCCTCTGTGAAGATGTGTTAGCTAAGTTTACAGTGCAGAGAGAGGGAAAATGAGAGTAATCACGAGTGGGCATTATTTCAGTTTCTACAGTTAAAGGGGATTAATTAAATTACATTAAATATGTGGCATACAAGAATAGCAGTCAGGGTCAGTGACAGGAACAAAGAGATGGGAGATGGTCTCTCGTCAGCAAAGCAGTGATGAGAGAGAGGAGAGGAACATAATGGCAAAGATATAGGAAATGAACACCTCTTCAGAGAAGTGTTTGGGTCTACAATGTACAACCTCCTAAAGTCATTTTTTATCAGTTAAGAATCCCTAATCTTCCTTAGAGTTTATTTTTGATGATGCTTTTCACTTACCTGCCAAACCAATGTGGTTGTTTGTTGCTCTCCTTGTTTTCTGGTGTTTCCAGTTTATATTGCCTCTATCGCACTTTCTTTTTTAAAAATAATTTTAAACAAAGTTTTCAAATTAATTCCAGGTGACCTATTGCCTTTCATCCTTTCCAGTAGGAGTACACTCAAATCCAATACACTTTCTCCAGAACTTAACCTGAAAGCAGCAGGCACCTTCAGAATGGAAGGTAACAATAACCCATCTTGATTAATATCTATGCATTTTCCATGCATAACACATGTGAGCTTTTTCAGTTCCATCTGCATTTAAACATGTAATTGTCATCACAAATGTCGTCTGGTTCTAAAGGAAACCCCAGAAGAAAGAAAAAATTCCTTTTTTCCATATTTTATCTCTGTAAAAAGAGGTTCTCTTGTCTTTTTCCTCCTTATTATTAGCTCTGAAACATTAGAAAATTCTAGACTGGTGCTTAGACCTCACACCTTTCTCAGAAAAGTCATCCTATTACCTTTCACAGATGGATGCATATGTGCTCACAGCACCAGGCTTTTTCTGCATAATTTACTGCAATTGTCCCTAAGTAAAAGTACCCCAGATGTGACACAAGGACACCTTAGCTTTAACCTTGTTTTTACCCTAAGTTATTCTCTACCCACTACATCATTTTCTCTTTGGCTTTTTGGTTACACTTCTTGTGCACCCCTACCTTCACAGCAGGAGTCTGCACAGCCATTGCAGGGGTGTGATTGCAACGAGACACCTGCATTTTCTGCATAGGGTGTGCTCTTAAGATGGAATTTCAATATGTGCAAAAAACCCACCATCTCAGTTGAAGGGTATGGAAAAAAAACCCCTCTCTTACTTTATAAGCAGATGGCTATTTTAGCTCTGGCTGCTGTCGCTAAAAGGGTCCAGCAAATGTGTCTCTAAAAATACAGAGATTATTTTTCACCTATAAATAGACGCTTTGAGAAATGAATACAAACCTCAGAGAGAGATTTTAACAGTCACAGGCACATGTAATGGCTTGCCTGTGGTAGCTGTAAGCCACCTTGCACTTAGAGCAGGCAGGGAGAATATGCATCTGGGTGATGGGTAACCACTGATGAGCTGTGTGCTCAGCCCTTTGTCTGTGTGTCTGCCCTGAGCCTTTTGAGCAAAACAGAGCTACAAGCTTCAGTCAAAGATACCATGTCAGCCCAGAAAGTGAAATAGGGAGGGTTAATTCCACCAAACAAAGAAGGTTCAGGCCCATAATATGCCCAGCCTTTCAAAACCTACATGGAAGTCTGGAATAAGCACAAGGCCAATGCCTCTCCTCTGGACCTCTCCTTTACAGAAAAGGTCAAATAAATCAACCAGTCACAACCTGGACTGTATTTTTGTTTCTTGCTGTGGTTTAGAAATATGCATAGATTTTCATAAGGATGTATCTCCAAGGTAATGAGCAGTGTTTTCTCCCGAGCAAGACACAGACTTCAGGTGGCAGATTAGTATTTGAGACTTTCCTTTTTATTTCTCAAACAACAACGAAATTTCCAAGGAACTAAAAATGCTGCTCATTACAAGAACTGAAATAACCAGCATTCAAAAAATATCCATGCTTGATACTTTTACACAAAAGTGCAGATATGCCAGGAACTCCTAAATGTGCATGAGGGATTTTGCTAAAACTTGTTGATTTATGTGGAAAGAAATGAAATGATAGAGCCTTACAAATGCCTCAGATCAATACTGAGCTTGTCTGGCTGAGGCCCACAAAGGAAGGTGGGGTTAGAAAAAACAGGAGCCACTGAGTCTTCTCTCTGCTGCTAAAGTGCTAGCTCATGTGTTTCTATTAACATCAGTATTATTTTTAGAAATGTTCCATGTTACTCTTTTCACTTACCCTCTCAAACATATTTGTTTTCTCTTGACCTATTGGCTTAACTGTTTTCACCTTTTACAGAGAAAGTTACTGACTGGTGGAGATAGTACAGCTTTCCTCTTGATGTCTCCTGACTGTAAACTCAGGGCAACCTATCATTAAAACTGTGTCTGCTGTCCTTTCTTCCAACTATCACTGTCTCTTAGTCCTTAATTTTTACTAAGCCAATTAATTTTCAGTGTCTTGTCTGGTGCAGTGTGCTCAGTGAGGATGTTTTGTGCTTATAAATATTTTAATTAAAGGTTAACTCAAATATCAGGGTTTAACAGCCTCTAGAACTCAATTTACAGTATGTCTGACCTGACTAATCATGCTGTGGGCTAATTAGCAACACGACAAGCACAGTGCTGGCTGGGGGAATGATGGAAGAGCCAGGAGCTGTGCCCTGTGTAGGGAACCCAGTTTGCTCAGGGATGGAGGAGCACAGCTTTGCTTGGGGTAGAAGTCAGTGTTGTGAAAGATCAGGTGAGATGAACCTCATAGTTTAACCTAATGTCTGTGAAAGTTTCCTTCCTGAACCAGCTGGGATTTTCTGTCAGCAAAGAAACCCTCCCCTTCTTTATGAACGTTCTTCTGGATTGATAAAAATCTGAACTTTTTATAGGGAAGAGGCAGTTTCCCTTAGTTTTTGGACTGAAGACACTGCTGCTATATCCACTTGGAAGTGAGATAGCAGTTTTGGATTAGATCTTTGAAAGCATGAAAACCCAGAAGCAGTACAGAAAATGTAAATTTGCTTGGGATTGAAAATAGGATTACTAGGAAGGAGGAGAGGACATATCTGCTTGTGATGCTGTGTGGATCCTGATGTCCCCACACGCTTGTTGTTCTGTGGAATTCTGTTTCCATGTCTCAGTGGGAATGTGGCAGAAATTACAAAAGCCCAACCAGAGGAAGGGCAGCCACTGCCCAAGGGATGAGAGGGTTTTACCTCGGAGATGAGCTGACAGGGTGTTGCTGAGAGGGCTCTGTAGACACAAAGGCACAGGTACGTGGGCAGAGGAAAAGCAGCTATTCCATCACATGCTGTGCCACAGGAATGTGAATCTCCATGTGACCTGCAGCTGAGCGTGGGAACTCCTGGGCACAGGAGTAGTAGCAGGTAGGTGCTAAATTCCCACAGTCATGTAAAAGGCACTGAGCTTTTCAAAGTAAAAGCCTGTGGAAGCTGCTAATGACAAACGCAGATGCCCTGGCTGACAACGTCCTGTGCTGCCAGTTCCTTCCAGGACACCATTCAGGGGCAGCTTCTCAAAACACTCACTTTGAYCTGCCCTGAGCACTGGATTTTGGCATCTGCCAATGATGGGACAAAGATGGGATGAAGATTTCATCTAGCCTGGTACAGGACTCGCTGTGCAATAACTTCTTGAAATTCTTTACCTTCTTTGTTTTGGTGTTTCTCAGCAGAAAATGTGTTTTCCAGAGAGAAAGATTTTCAAAGAACAAGGCTGTTTCAAAGGACAAAAATAAATAATAGCTGAAACCTCAGTGAAATGTTTAGAATTTACTCTTAGCATATTTTTTCCCCAGCATCAGGGAGATGCTTTGTAACAGGGTTGAATGGGGCAGTCATTGGGAGAGCCCTCATTGCCCGCTTAGTCAGGCAAGTGGGAGGTTTCTCAATTCCTAAACACTTATGTTGTAAAAGCCTATTAAAAAYTGTTCTAACACTTCTTAGTAAGAAAGGTTTCTCCACAAAGGACCACAGTTTTTTCAATAGGAAATGGAAACCAACCATTCTCCCTTTAAGGAGCTTTTTCAATGCACATACCTTTCTTCTACATGCACAGTACTAGAGTGCTACCAGCTGGAACTGCCCTCAGACATGCAAGTGTAAAACACAACCAGCATTGCACCAACAGCTGGGTAAAACACAGAATACAAGGTCTGTATTTTTCCCAAAAGATTGAACTTATAGGRTAGCCAAGATATAGGACAGTCAAGAATTTTGCGTTGATTGTAAAAGGGAAAAAGAATTCTGTCAAGTTGGAAAAYCCTGTATTCTCCATGGAATCAAAGCTTTTTTTGGAACTCAGCATACACAGAGAAGGTAAGGRTCTAACTCCTGTTACACTGGAGTGAGGACAGTTTACTATAAAGTGTATTAATGAAGCTATCAAGATTCAGTGYCATAAAGCCATATCAGGCTGCCTTTGTGGCAATGGGCACAGCTCAGCATCTGGCCCAAAGTTAGGGAAGCTGCTGGAATCAATACTCAATATTGTATTTTTGACAGTTTGACATGACTGACATTACTCAATAACTGTAACTTCCTAGATTTAGCTAAAACTACTCTCAAATGGATAAGAGGAGAGACAAGACATGGGATCAGATGCTCGTATCCTCATCAACATGCTCTCTACAGGCTTGGTTCAAGGAAGCTGCTATTTTCCTTTTGGAAAATTCCTAAGGGAGGGTGAGAATTGTAAACAGCACCTGCTTCAGCACAGGGACAGGCAAGGCAATCCCTGTGGAGWACAGCCTGCAATTAAAAGCCTCTGTGGCTGTTGAAGGGGAACTGAAATGGYTCTATAACCTCCCTCCTGTCATCTGACTGTACAGAGTACCCTGCTTTTTTTATAAGAATCAGGGCAACACATCTTTTAATGGCTGAAGTATACTTCAAGGCTTTTACCTGCAGGCATGCCAACTTTGAGGCTCTTGTTTCTYACTCATGTGAGAATGTGAGATAGGTTCTGGTGGGAGTGCATCCYGTGCTGGCAGTAGTGAAGGTCACTTGAGCAGGCATAGAGCTGACCTAGGAGTCCAAAATCTTCTGGGATTTGCAGCAAGTGAGGTGGTCTGTGGATGAGCCTTCTGCAAACACCATCAGGTTTGAATGCACAGATCGATGATGAAAATCTTGTTGGTGCATGACAAAATTCACTGCTGCTGTGAGGGCAGGTGGCCAGCTGTCCACAGAAGCACGAGGCTGTAGCCTTGTCACTGAGATTTGTGGTCTTAACATGATGTGGTTCTGAACCAAAAACAGATAGCTGCCAGTTGCAAAGGGAAGTGAAAAGCCATCCTTCCTAATGGAAGCAGAATTTTCTTCTGGTGACATTTTTTGCAAGAATTAATGGTGGTTTTCTAGACAAGTCTCTGGTGCAGTTACCTGTTCTTTTGGGAGCCATGCAGAATATTTTGTTACTCTGCTTAATGTCTCAGCACTGGTGRTGTTTTATGTTTACATCTATGTAGTTTTTGCTCCAAAGAGCTGATGAGTTTATATGTAAGAGTRCAAACATTTAGTTTTCCTAGTGAAGGACACTCAGCTATAAAGTTTCCCAGATATGATGCATGACCAGGTCTGTAGCCCTGGTAGCTGCTACAGTCTTTTGGCCACCTACAATACCTGTTTTTCTTTTATTGTAAATCCTTGTTTCCCCTTTTGGTGCCTTGTTGAACCATATCTTTTTTGCTAACACAGCACTTGCTTTGAAATCCTTTCTCTCCTCTAAGCTTTTCATTTTTTACAACACTGGATAATTTCTAGTTTCTTATCCCTGGCATTGACTACATTTTACTTTTTATTTATTTCCAAGAGATTTTTACATTAGGTTCTTGGAAGCTCTGTGCCAGATTTTCACCTTTGACAAAAGCCCCTGTTGGGAMGAGTCTGTTGGGAGACTCCAGCTCCTTGAAGGAATGTGACGTTTTCCAACAGGTATCTACCTGTTCCTGGTGGCCACACAAGAGGGGCAAACTGTGCTTAAGGATTTGTGTCCTGGACTTTATCACACTGCGCATTGCTACAAGCTGTGGGGGAAGGARGAAAACTGGGAAGATAGTGATAATGAGCAGGAGGAGGCCTGATRAAGGAGAGCTGGCAGGTGATAATGACTGGGATCATTAGAGTATGGATGAGGGAAGAGGAAGGAAATGAGGGTGCATCTGGAGATGGTCTGGTACTTTTTGCAGCAGCTGGGTGTCTGGAATGATGCTGAGTGTTTGCTGCCTGTAAACAAAGAGGGCCCTAGGGACCACAGCAGCCTTTGCTGGTCTTGAGGGCAGGTGGGCCCAAGGGAGGAGGAAAAAGTCTGAGCTCTGCAATGCCCTTGGCCCAAGGTCCCAGCAGGGAGGGTTCTCTTCCTCAGACTTTTCACTGTCTTCTGAGCTTTCCTTAGGTTTGCTGGTTTGATCATTTTCCTGGTGGTATTTCTGTTTATTGGCTGTGCTTTTTTCTGGCAGGTTGAGCCTTGTGCCTCTTCCTGTGGTGCAGAGAAGCCAGCAGCCTGCTCCAGGGATCCACCTCTCTTCAGGCTGATTCCTGGAACTGTCAACAGAGCAGACTGGGGARCCAGTCCTATGGGAACACTGTGCTGTGCCCAGCCTCTCTCACAGCTTTCCACAGTTTGGAAAGACAAGTGTCTGCTAAGGGAAAGCTGGAGCTWCTCTTGGAATGGAGAATGTAAACCCCCTCCCTCCAAATTATTATAATTTTGCAATTAAGGGGGCTTTCAGGAAAAGATATGGGAATAGGAAAAACAGTTCTTTACTAGGAACATTAAAAATACAAATGTAGTAATACAGAAGAAAAACCAAGCAAACAAGAAAAA
>QVAJ01000046.1:880317-954872 GCA_003546035.1 Mixornis gularis | reverse complement strand
TTTCACTGTGAGAAAAGAGGGAGCCCAGACAGCATATCAGAAACTTCTGACAAAAGTCCTCCATTCCTTTCAGTGGAGAGAAATAAAAGAAAAACCAGACTCAGGAAGTGAGAGGTGAAAATTCAAACAGAGGCGAAGTTCAGTGGGTTTGTGCCATTGAACGATTTATATCTTCTCAGCTCTACCATAGTGAAGATAGTAAAATAGAAATAGGTCACCATTGATTAAAGGGAAATGATCACTGGAAGGTTACATGCACTGTGTTTTTCTTCATGTATTTACTGAGAGCTTCACTGACTCAAGGGATTTTGCACATATCAGTGCTTTTTATGATGTTTTACCTTTTATGTGACAGCTCAATTACCTATAATGTCAATGCAAGCAGCTAGTTCTTTTTTCTGTGTCGACACTGAGTTTTGAATTACTTGCCATCAAACTGGGACCTGATGGACTTTTATGCATGTGATCTCTTCACCTTTCCTTCCCAATCACTGTGGACTGACAGCAGGGTTTTTTTACTCAGTTTTACTATGCCCATCCTTCCTATACCTATCCAATGTGAATTCTTCCACAGTGGTAAGATGTGGCTACTAAAAATGAAGCTCAAGCAGACTGAGATGGCTGGTAATTTCTCACTTGTGGGAATCAACTTCCAAATAAGCCCTACCCTTGTACTCCATTCAATGGTAGAAAAACAAACCTGAAGAAATAATAATATTTTTTTAAAAGCAATTAAAAACCCCATCCCCAACAAAACAAAAAACAAACAACAAACACCCAAAAAAACCAAAAAAAACCCAACAAAACAAAACAACCCCACCCCCCAAAAACCAACCAAACAAGCAAACAAAACCCCACAAAAACTACACACCCACATGCAACAAAGCCCAACTATTTATTGTACAGTGTATTCTAAAGGCAGGAAAAAATACAAATATCTTACTAAAAGGTATTCTGTGTTTCAGAGGCAACACAAACAGCCGTAAAATGTAGTAGTTTCTATAGTGACTACTTGCTTTCCTTTGAAAGTTTGCTAAGCAATCAGACAAAACCAGAGCAACTGGCTGTGCTGCTGTGTAATTATTTCCCCTCATCACCCCCCAAAAATACCGAATAACACAGCTTTTCAAACCTTGAATTGGAAATGCCCCTCCCTTATAAAATAGCCTTTGTTGCATGAGAGAAAAGGAGGGGGAGGTGTCAGAAGCAGCTCAGCGGTGCTKCGGAGAGCAGGAAAATTATTCATGTTGCTGGTGGTGTGGCATCTGTCTGGGACCCTGAGTGGGAGCGCTGCCTGTCAGGGATGCCCGCCAGGAATTCCATCCCTTCCCACCCAGCCATCCTGGCCGTCCGAGGCACATTACCGAGCTGGTTATTGTAAASAGCACCAGCAGAAGAGCTGAGTTACACTCGGGCTTCCCCAAAACCTCCGGGCTGTGCTGAGCGCTGACACAGAGCAGCACACTTACAGACCTTGAGAGACACGTGCATTATGGTGGTTTCAAGGGAGAATGAAAGATGGTGGAGTTTTTGTTCTGTTTTGTTGGRTTTTCTTTTCTTTGTTTCCCTAAGCCCTTTGTTCTCTTCCTGCGTGTTTGCCCTAGTTTAATTTGATGGGCGTGTAACAGCAACACTTTTCTGSTTTGAGATATGAGCATTTCTACAGTGGAGCACTGAGTGAAATCACATTCCTGACTCCTCCTGTAAGTTTTCAGCTGACTTTTATGAGTGCCTGGTTGTGCACTAATTCCTAGAGAACGGAGAATCAGAGCCAGGCTCKGCAGAAGTTTAATTCTTTTTTCCCCCCTGTGGCTGCTCCTTTATTAGTAGCGTTCCCCTTGATGTTGTCACTCTACATTTCAAGACCCACCAGACAATTCCCTKTGGCTGATTGACAAGAAGAGAATATAAGCACTTTAGTCATCAGGAAAAAACCCAAACTGCTTGGTCTCCAAAGAAATATGACTCACCTGACAGACTGCAGCAGCATTGAGTTTAAGCTCCCTCCTAAAGCAATACTGTTCCAAATATGTCCTGCATAGTAGAGTAAATAATTCAGCAGKGCATGATTTATTTTATTTTTTTCAGTGCTCCTGCTTCTTCCAGAATGGTAGTGAGACAATCCTTATTTCCTATCCTTGAGCTTCTCAGGAAAATTTCCCCCTTCTTCCTGAGCTCTGGATTTATGGCAAACATTTTGAAAATTCAGTGCTTAAGACTGAGACTTGTGGACTAGACCATCAATCATGTGGCCCTGTCCTCTTGTGTTTAGGGCTTCATGGCTTTTCTGGATGAATATAGCTTGTAATTAAAAGCTTGGGAGATGGATTTCATTTGGAGAAGGGTGCTTTGGGTATCAGATCCGTGAATTTGACACTTGTTCTCTTCAGGTACCATAAAAACAAAGTGAAATTGCACCAATAATCACAGAAAATTAGCACAAAGGTGAAGAGCGTACTCCAAGGAACCATCAGAGAAAAACATCAGCATACCTATGTTAGTGGTACTTTAAAAAATAAGTTGGCACACKGGCTGTGAACTGTTCTTGTGATAATTAGTTTTGTTTTTGCTGAATAATGTTCTGGTACTGAAACGGAGTAAATTATGCTGTGACTTTGGAAGGACAATCATGATTTTGATGTATTAATATTCTAATGTTGAGTAAGACAAAGCTTTGTAAAGAAAAAAAGTGTTATTGCAGGATGAGTTTTTGGCAAGAGAAATATCATCCAAATTCTTGTTCTTAACATRCACTGAACTTAGCTAATGTTTAATTAAAAGAAAAAAACATGTACCAGCAAAGGAGACCTTAACTGCCTTTAAGATGAGGAGATTGAGTTTGTGAATGAGATTATGTAATCAGGGAATCTGTAATTCATCTTCAGTCTGATGTTATATTTTGCTTCTGCACCTGTGACAAATCCAATTGTTCTAGACACACTTCATAAAGAAACATCATAAATTAACATGGTATCCACACATAAATACTGAAGCATCAGTGACAGTCTGATAAGAATAGTGGTTGCAGCAGTGCTCCAGAAATTAGGAAAGCCAACTTTAGTATCTCACTCTGCTATGGACTGTCTCTGASACCTTGAACAGAGCCTTTAAGCTGGGTCAGCATGAAGTGATCTGTGGTGTATTGTCTGAGCTGCAACACTCWCTGATGCAGCCATCCACAGGGCAAGGTCCAGAGCTGGTCTGGCATAAAGTGATTTATATTTGAATGGCTTATTGCTTTCTCAGTGAGGAATGCACCTTGTGGGTAAGAACACTAGTGTTCATGGCTGAGATTCTCAGTATTTGTCAAAGCTGACCTCATTTCCTTCTGTGGGATCAGAGTCAAGGTAATGCAAGCTGGCTTTCAAAGCCTAGCTTTAAAATGTCCTTTGAGCATTACTGCTAGCATCAACTGGTTTGTTTGCAACAGCAACAGTAAATGCCATCCACATTATTTCTATGATTTCTATATTGTTGTTGTAAGAATGTTGGGAGAATACAGAAAAATAATTTCATAGAGAATTTTATTGGTTTACTACCTGGCAGAATTTGTTTACGGATTTTAAGTGGATATGCTAAAGAAGAAGTCAGCCGTGTGATTCATTGAAAAGTTTATCACCTCAGCTGACTTCACCTGAGCACAGATATGTTTGTGGGATTTACATGCAGGATGGAGAGGAGCTTGGAGAAATCTTGCAATTTTTTTGAATGCACAGGCAGGGGTTTGTGTGAAACAGCATGTTTGTTTCAGGGATTCCCTTCCTGATCCATATCCAGTCTTCTTAGGAGACAAAAGCAGTGACAGGCCTTGCTGCTGTGACTCATGTGACAGCTCTGTAACCCCATGCTCTCCACAACCTGGGAGTGAGCTGTCACTCCAGCATTTTCTGGGCTTCCAAGGAGTTGGATTTCCTGGCTTCTTTCCTCYCAAGTCTCAGCCTGAGTCCCTCTCATGTAGTGTAGTGCTGTCACCTACTAGTCCCAGGCAAGTGGTGGGTGGAGTTAATGTTTCTCTTGCTATTTTGCCCTGCCTGTGCTGATTATAAATGCATCTACTTTCTTCTCACACACATCAGRGTGGAATGTCTCCCAAGGTCAAGGGTCTGCTTCATTCCACCCCAGGGTAATGACTCTCCCATTGCATTTTCACATCTTTCATGCTTCATTTTGCACATACATTTTGCACATACACATTTTGCTCACTTTCAGTGAAAGCTCAGTTACTTCCCTGCTGTAGAATCGAATTTTAGATTGCCAGCAAGATCTGTTCACCATCTGAAATTGGAAGAGAGAAAAATTATAACAATATTTTTCGACTTATCAAATACACCTCTGCATGTCACCCAGTGCAAATATGGCCTTTCACCAGGGGCAATAAGTTTGCAGTGACCTTACCAGAAGGTCAGRTGAGATGCAAAACAGGCAGTGCTTGCTCCAGGCAAGGACAGATAAAGGTTGTATATACCATCTTGACTGATTTATATCTGGCAGAAGGGAGGAGGATTCATTATAGGAGTGCTTTCCTGAGATGCAGGTGAGCTGTTTGGGTCCCTCTCAGGTAATTACTGTACCATGGTGTATGTCACTAGAAGAAACTTGAGGGCTAGGAGTCATCAAATGATAAACTGATAAGAGATAAGAGGTACTGTCTCTTCTATGAATGTGTAGGTTCTAGGGTATGGGACCAGCCTGGAGGTACAAGTACCCAAAGGTATAACGCCCCAAAGCTCTGCTTTCTGAAGTATCACAAGAAAATCTGATATTAAAAGAAAAGAAGACAGATAAGAAAAAGAAAATATAAGAAAATCTGTTATTAAAGAGACACCCAGGATTATAAGATACTCTGGTTGCAATGGCATTTTACTCACGCAAGGGGTTAAAGGCCCCATCCAGAAAACAAATTAATTCTTAGCATCAGAAAACAGGAAAGCAGTAGTAATTTTCTTAGATTAGATGGAAAGATACAACTGAAAATATTCTGGTAGCAGAAGAGGAAGTCCCCAAATTCTTAAATGAGACATTATTGGTCTCAGATGATAACACTGGCAAAAAAATTGTTAACACACTGAATTAGCAAGAGTATTTTATAGCTAAGTGTTGCTCTCTGTTGATTTTCTTAACTTAGATTTTCTTAACAATGATGCCATATTGTTAGGTGTTATTGGAGATACTAAAAGTTCACCTAGACATGCTCCAGGGAAACATGCTGCCCCTGACCCTGCTGGGATCAGGACTAGAGGACCTCCAGAGATGCCAGCCAGTCCATAGAGTTTTGTGATTCCTTTTTGCCTAGTGCTAGAGCTGCTATAAACTACTCTCAATCCCCTCCTTTCCTTGTCCTCCCCTTCCCAAAATAAACAGATTTGATAGTCACATCTATCTCCTGGGTGTACTGAGCAATTATAAATTAAATAGAAATTTTGAAGAGGGATAAATAACATTTTAAAGTTAAAAATGTAGGGCCTGGAAAGAAATCAAGGCTGAAAACAGTAGGTTAAAGCCAAAAGACTCAAAATGAGATTACTTATTCATTGAAAAAATGCATCAGAACATTTAAACGCTAAGTCAGGGGAAAATGAGACAGCCCAAGATGGGTCCAGTTGGTAAAGATGAGGCCAAAGGTTTGGGTTTTTTAAAGAAAGGCAACGCTCCCGTGTAGACAGAGGTCATCCCASTGAGCCCGAGCCATCTGCTTTGTTTGTTTGAGATACTGACCTAATTGCTTTCTTCTTTTGATACCTTAGGAAGGCTGACCTGAAACAGACTGGGCAGAGCTAGAGAATAAAGCAGGTATTTACTGAAAGGCCTTTAGGACACACCTCGGGCAGGACAGGGCCTGACCAGGCCTACACCCAAGGTGGATTTAGTTATCACAAAATGGCTGACTGGTCATGAGGTATTTCTCTATTTGCATATTGAGGTTTAATTGTCCAGTTACAGCTTCAAGTTGTGAGGTCTCATCCTTCTTGTTCCTCCCTTCAGTCCACCCTTGTTTGTGCTTTTGGGCCTGAAAGTTGTCCTTGGTCTTCATCAGGAAAAGGATTTCTTTTGTCTCCCTACTCTGTGGAGAGAGCTGACTGGCACTTAATGTGAGGCTCAGAACTGCACCCCTGGGCAGCACAGAATCTGAAATACAAGAAAGCTGAAACTTAAGGCATCACTTTCTCATCAATTTATCAGACTGGCCACATCCAGTTATGGGGAAAAACCCTGATGGCATGGCATGGCATCAGGGGTCCAGGACAGGTTGACCTGGTTGGTCCTTAAAGCAACAGAACTGCTGTTGGGTACAGGGGTCTTCCCTCCAGTAAAGGCATCATTGGCATGACTGGAGAAAGAAAGGATGAGTCCCATTCCACTATGCCACCCATTAATGTGAGTTAACTGCATTGCTGCCAAGGCTCAGTTAGGATTTGTTGTGACTGTATAATGCCAGATCTTAACCCAGGTGATAAAGGCAACCAAGAGTAACCAAGTGAAACATTGCCTTTAATTCAGCATTTTCAGTTGTCAAAAAAAAAAAGAGGGTATGATTGGCTAGGTGCTGGTTATAGAACTTGCGAAGGAACAGATTGCACAGRATTTCTAAGGAATTTCCTGATTGCTAGAGAGGGAAATTCTCATGGAACCACTTCTGAAGTTACTGGAACCAAAGGAGCTGGGGTTAAATATTTAACTTCTTGCTGGTGTACTGGAAGTATGTGAGATTTGTCATTTTCCTTGTGCTAAGAATAAAATACAAGTGGCTTTAACAGTCTTGATTAAAATCCCACCCTGAAGCAAGTTCAAACACTTGAATTTTTGATTCCTCGCTGTCCAATCTCTCTGAAGGACCACCTGTTCTTTCATAATTTCTCAGTTTTCCAGGATATTTTGGCTGTGCTGGTCAAATGAGAAATGTCTTTGCATGAATCTTCTGCATACTGAAAAGAGGCAGAGCTGAAGTAGCTGTAGTAACTGTAGGAAAACTTCATCTCCACTCATTGGAAATAGATCCATGACCTGGAATAAATGCTGCACAGAATAAAATTTCTGTGATAAACTGTCCACAGTGAAACAGTCTAATGCAAAAACATTCCTTGCAATGAGATTGTGTTGTGGCCAGATGTCCATAAAATGWTTTTACAATAGAATATGCAGGAAAAGGACAAAAACCAAAATGGCATTCTGTTATTCCTGATATTTACTAGGTATTTTCAAGCAAAAATTATTTGTGGGAATTGAAATAGGAAACACTGAAATGCATCATTAAATTTTAAAAATCAACGCTTATAAATAGAAGAATGCTGAAAGGGACCACATAAGAGATWGAGACAGGCCTGGCTGGCACACCTCAATTCTATTAATACACCAAGATGACTGGTAGACCTGAAACACTCTGCCAACACCACTTAAATTAACTTGCCAAATCCAGCCCTTCTCTTGCTCTGGCATYTGTGCTTAGTCCAGTAGCCAGAGAGTGGATGCTGCTGCCATGGGAAGAATAATGCTGGAGGGAACTGTGAGGACTTGGTTTGTGAACATTCCTCCTGCACAGCAAAATGTCCTGCTTCCCTCTGAAGAGCTGGCTGGAAAGTGGAGGGGATGCTGTGAAACCCTTATCCGTTCTGATAGCAAGATTTATTGATTCTTGAGAATATTGCATTTTACAGTGATCTGCCTTTTCCAGTTAATACAACTTGAACCTGGAAACCTTTTTTTAGATCAATACAAGCCTGCCCAGAAGTACATCACTTACATAGTWACCAAAAAATGGAGAAAAGACTTAGGTATTTCAGCTGCTGAGCAAGGAATAATAAATATGCTTTGGAGATGAAGCCTGATTTTGCTGTGGAGTGATCCAGCTCTTTGAGACATCAAGAAGAGATCACAAAATATGCTATAGCCTCCAAGTAATCTTGTGTAACTGCAGACAAAAATTTTGAATGAGAACAGCACTGAAAGAAAAATAAATCTACGTTGTTCCTAAGACAAGCATTGGTCCTAATGGCACAGCTGAGTTCTGAGAAAGAAATTTCCACATAAACATAAAATTTTCCACATAAAACATATCAGAAATCCTGTCCTCTGCTTATATCTTAGTGGTTCTTTGCCAATGGGCCTSTGTAGGTCACTTGCCTGGTCTCTATCATACCTCCCTTCATGCTCAAGGCTGTAGCTCAGGATATGAGGGGTAAGGATACCTGTGAGGTTTTTATCTTCTTTTCTTCATGTTAGAGCCAGGATTAATACACAGGAGTCACAGTTTCATGTTTGGGCTTAGTGTTTATTAATTCTTATCTATAGTACAGCCTCACGAGTCATGAGCTCTAACTAGCAAGGTAGAAAATGGAGGTGTCTCTTTCCAAGGTTATTTAAGCACTAACCATCCAATAACAAGATGACAGCTATATTATTTATATTTTTGACCCAACAATTGAGCACTCAAGGTCCACAAGGCAAATCTTTTTCACCCAGTTAGAAAAAACCAACCGAAACAAAGAGGAAGGTGAAGAAGAAGGACTCAGACAATGCCTTAAATCCTCCATCTTGCCCCACATATATTGCTATATATTAAAACCTTAAATCCTCAGTTTTTCACCCTGTGAGATCACACAATACTATTCAGACTACACACCCACAACCCAAGTGATGTCACTCAATTTTGGAAGCCTGTTCCAAGGCCTCAAGTCAAATGTGATGCTTGCCTGAGGGTCAGTGCCTGTTAGTACAGAAAGCCTAAAATCCTCTGTTTCCAGAATTCCAACAGAGACCTGTCCCTTCAAGGCAAATTACATCGTAATTATCTATTATGTTTTGTGGTGTTTTCTTTTTTTGGGGAGCAGGGTTTAGAGGAGAGCATTGTCCTGCAGATTGTGTGCAGTGTTAGACACCACARTAAMAGRAAGACATTAAGCTGTTAGAGAGCATCCAAAGGAGTGTCRTGAYAATGGTCAAGGACCTTGAGGTGAACTTGTATGAGGAGCAGCTGAGGCCACCTGGCTTTTTCAGCCTGGAGGACACTGAGGGGAGACCTCAGTGCAGCTGCAATTTCCTCATGAGGAGAAGTGCAGGGACAGGCACTGATCTCTTCTCTGTGGTGACAGTGACAGGACCCAAGGAAATGGCCTGAAGTTGTGTAGGGGAGGTTTAGGTTGGATATCAGGAAAAAGTTCTTCACCCAGAGGGTGGCTGAGCACTGGAACAGGGTCCCCAGAGAAGTGGTCACAGCACCAAACTTGACAGAGTTCAAGAAGCATTTGGACAACACTCTCAGGTACATGGTGTGATTCTTGGGGATGGTACTGTGCAGAACCAGGGGTTATATTCAACAATCCTTGTTGGTTCCTTCCAGTTCAGCATATTCTGTGATTCTGTGAAGAATTGTGTAAATTCAGCCCTTCAGGACCTAAAATGGCTTTATAAAAAAAAATGGAGAGATTTTTTTACATGGGTAGATAGTGATAAGACAAAGAGGAATTATTTTAAACTAAAATAACAGAGATTTGGATTAGATGTTAGCAGGAAATTGTTTACTGTGAATATGGTGAAGCAGGGTAATAGGTTGCCCAGAGACATTGTGAATGCTGCATCCTGGCAGTGTCCAAGGCCAGGCTGGATGGAGCTCCGAGCACTCTGATCTACTGGAAGGTGACTCTGCCTGTTGCAGGGAGATTGGTACTAAATGATCTTTGAGGTCCATTCTAACTCAAACCATTCTAAAAATCCCAAGGGCTCCAAACTTTTCTTTGAGTTCAGTTATTTTGTTTCAGCAGGGTTTCCTCTGTCTCCCCACCCCTGCTTAACCTCAATCAGCTGGGTTAACCAGGGCCTCTAGTAAACTCTGGTAATCATGGATTGTATGTTTTCTTATGGTGCCAACTTAACTCTGAGTTGTATGGATGACACATAAATGTCATAAATGTCACTTCCTTCCCTGTGGTTCTTGATCTTTTTCCTCCAGAAATGTGTTCCAAACAGTCAAGCCCCCAAAGCTCTCTAACTTCAGATTCAGTAAAAGTGCTGTTGTTCTGACCAGTGCCAAGACCATTAGAACTTGTATGAATTGCCAGTAATAGGCATATAGCTAACAGGACACCCTAAGTACCAGTTCAGTAGCCAGGTATGTATAATAAGGCCTGTGCTACTGACTTTTGGCCCATTTTTTGTGTTTCAGCCCTTTGCCAGGCGTGAAGGTGTGCCCATGTAGGAAAAACCACCACAAGGTTCTCATTCTGCTGCACCCAGAGGAATGAAGATATCCATCTGTGATGGGGGAAACTGCACATGACCTTGCCACTACACACTTGCAGAGCATTACCAGTGGGGTAGTGGGTAGAAGATCTGCTTAACTGTGGTTGCCTTCCACAAATTACTTAATCCAGTTTCAGGTTCTACCTAAAACCTGTGAAGTCCCATGAGGGATGCTCTCAGGTAGAACTTCCTTAGCTCCAAGTCTGGGTGGAAAGAAGCTCTCTTAGGAATATCTGCATCAATATCTGCAGCAACAGCACACAAGTAGTCTCATTTTCATCCCATCCTTCCCCTGATAAATCCTTCCCTTTGTTGGAGGCACTGGTGCAAAGCTCATCCTGCTCCTCTCTGCACACAAGATTTTTCAGACTAGCATTCTTTAGGCTGCTGGTAAACAATGCAGGTGTAAGATCCKGATTGGCTGGTGTTTAATGAATTGTTGAAATTAAAGCAAAATGGGGTTTTGCCTCTGTTTTGTAACATGTCGTGTCCCAGCACTGCAGTGTGGACCTTGTTGCCAAACACTGCTGAGTTCTGGAACTCACCCAGTCCCCATCTGGCATCTGAAGCACTTCATGCAAGTACCTAGGGCCCACTGAGGAGAACTGAGAGATACTGAGAGCAGTAAAGATATGACAAAAATGACAGAAATGCTTATAAAGAGACAAAAAAAAAATATTAGGGAAGCATCACAAGAGTCATTCCTAGCAGGTGTTTTTTATTATTATTTTGGTGAGTGAAATGTCCTTGGCAATGTAAAAGCAAGTTAGGGTTCTCCTGAATAAACTTATAATTTCAGGCATTTTATAGTTTTCCATCACTACTTTCCCAATACAGCTGCAATGGATTGCAAAGTATTTCACAGATGCCAAGCTCCCGTGATTCAATCCTTTCTCCTGACATTCTGCAAACAAATGGTTCATTTTCAATAAAGGTCATAAGTTAAAGAGAAGCAGGAGAGCTATAAAATGAAAATGTATGCTATCTGAAACACTGTGACAGAAGCAATACAGAGCAGATATTGGTAATGCAATGTAAACATTGGATACGAGTCTAGTATCAAAGCTGGAAAAACAGCATTTCAGCCAGCAAAACCCTGAAAGAAGAACTGAAATTCTGAAAAAAAAGGGGTTTAAGCTTGTCAGCCTCTGTTTTGCCCCAGTGGTCTGAAATTGCAGCAGCAGGGGTTCTTGTTTACAAAGGRCATCTTTCATCTCCACGCTGCCAGAGACAGTGAAAGGCACCACACACCACACATGACATTTTTTGCCATGGACACTTTGAACAGTGAGGCAAATCAGAAGGGAAGGTGTGGTAAGGGCCTTTGTGAAAGTAAGGGTGAAATGCTATGGGATAATAGGTAGTGAGCTGGAAATGAGCTTGAATGAGTTTGCAGGCCACTCTTTACAGAGCCAGACCTGCTGCATTTGTTGCTGCTTTGTGGTGGAGTGGCATTTCCCCAGGGAATATCACATGTATATGTGTGTGTCTGTGTGCCCTTGCTTTTCTTATCCAGCTTTCTCAGGAAGGAGTAGCCCACAGATGACAGCTGAAAGGCCCTGGTGAAGATCCTGATTAGTGTCACAATTTTAATAGGGGATGGTCACTTGCCAAGGCTGGAGTTTATTTAAAATTTGATTGAGAGGTTACTTGCTGTTTATTACCAGTTATTTGCGGTTTTTTAAAGGTTAGACACTAAAAAGTGTGCCTTTAGACTCAGCTGAAAAAGTTTAATGTAGAATTATTAGTTGTCCTTGGTTTGTAAAAGAATGTTGGCAAATCTTCAGTATAACTTCTCCAAATGAATGGTAATTGTGTTTGCTGTGTTTCATCTAGGATTAGCAATACTTTGTGTTTTCATCCCAAATCAATCTGAATCAGCTTCATTCTCTCAGTGATTAAACAATTGGCCCATTTCAATAGTGTCACTTATTGCTTACATATTGGATGAAAACACAGACTCCCTCCCATCTTATTTTTGCACATTTCTGCCTCTGARTCTGAGCTGGTGAGTGGAAAATGTCAAAATGCCAGCAAGATTCAAACAGGTATTTGAGTTCACGTGTACATTTGCTAAACCTTCCTTTATATCTGCTGTCACAATTAGCAATTTCTGTATGTATGCAAAGGCCAACTAGGAAGTATCTGACAATGAATGTATGGATATGAATGAAAGAATGAAAGAATGAAAGAATGAAAGAATGAAAGAATGAAAGAATGAAAGAATGCCCACTTAAACGCAAAACCCACACGTCTGTATGTTGTTCCACATAGTTTTAGAGGCAGGAGTTTAAAAACTAGTAGTGAAAATAGAATCTTAAGGTAGGCAGAAGCAGCAGCAGGATGGAGACAACCTAATGTGATGACTAAAAAGAACTGCAGAGCTGTCAGGAAACAATATCCATGGTACCAAAACTGACTTGCATCAGAGTGAGTGATAGCAAAATTACCAGGGGTGGCTCAGTGTGTAATGAATTTCAGGTTTTTGACGCTGCATCAGTGATGGAGTATGTTATTACACGGCCAAAGGGGGTTGATATGAACACATATTAAGTCTTATGACCGTTCAAGAAAATTCAGTATTAGAGCTTCAACATGCCAAATCTGTCACTGAGTGTTCTGCTAATCTCCCATTGACTTTTGTGGCAGTCTCCCTTTCAAAGTGATGGCAAAAGGCCAAGCGCTCTGAGGAAGGTGGCAGTGCCCCAAAAAACAGTGTAAATGGAAAAATAAGAAAATTTTGTTATCAATGAACTTTGGGCATGTTGGGATTCAAACTGTTCTGTGTCTTTGTGAGGCATACTCTTGGAAATATTCCAGTTGTAAGACCCTCCARCAATGGAAAGTGAGCAAATCAAAGATTCTGGGAGATGACACAAAATACATTGATGGGAAAAGAGATTAGGACACCTAAAGTTAAGTACAGTGCTTCTGAAATGAAAGGGGGCAGCATCTGAGAAAACTTTAGAGGGTATGGCAGGAAATAGGAATCATTCTCATGTTGCTGCACGAATGAAAGGCACTGAACGAAAACTGCCTGGGCAGTGTCTGATCTGAGCTTTTACAGCACAAAATTCCTTACCTTGGAAAACGCTGCAGCATCAGGCTTAAGATCCTTCCTTTCCATTGTTTTGCTTTTGAAGCTTGTCCTGAGATACTAATTATCTATTGGTTTTGTTTCATGCRAGTAGGGCCCCCATTGCCTTGCTGAGCTGATTCAGGAGAACTCAGGTCCTCCCCTCACAACTTGTGCTTAGGTGGAGGGCATTGTTCCTTCACAGATCCACTAGGATTTGCAGGCAGTTTCCTATTTTCTTCCATTGCTTCTGAGGGTGTAGCTGATTATTTAAGCACCCGCTTATTAGCAAACGTTCTCTTGTGTTAAGTAAACAGACATCGGCTTTATTAAATATAAATTGCTCTATAAATTTTGGTAATTAGAAAGCCATTAGAAAGCATAGACAGAAGAAAAGCATGTTAAAAAGCTCATTTAGCAAAGTGGGAATATTATAATAGTCATTACAAAATGAGGAAGAGAGGTTTGATCAATTTTGAAAGTCCYTGATTGACTGAAAACTAATGCTTTTGTGCTCACATTCTCCCTAGAGTAAACATTCAAAGAAATAGATAGTGGCTGGAAATTATGGTGAATACACTTAAATGCATCCAGTTAGGAAAGAGAACAGAGGGAATAGAGGAAAGTGGTGCTGAGAGGATATGAAAGATGGATTGAACAAAACATAAAAATCAAACACCAGCCAGAAGAAAATCAAGCCAGTCAGAAGAAAACAGCAGAGATGAGGAAGGTGGCACTTATAAAACCCATAGAACTTATAAAACCTGAGGCTTTCCTGCAGGCAGAGACCTAGGAGGCTGCTGGAGCAGAGGGGGTGGTCCCTGCAATACATCACAGAGCTCACCTACTTCTTTATATGCAAGTGATGAATTCTGCTCCTCTCTGTTGTTAAATGATGAACAAGGTGACAAGCTCTCACCTGAAATCCACACAGGCCATTGTAGACATTGTGTCTCCTGTAGTCTTTCAGATCTTAATATTTTTCCCACCCAGGATTTTAAATGAGAATTTTTTTTTTTTTTACATTTGAAGGAATACCTTAGGGAGTGAATAGTGTCAGGGGCAGGACACATTTGATTGCTTGTAACAGAAAAACTGAAAGCAGTATCTTTGTGACCTTATGTTTTGTGGGACTTTTGTGTAGCCAAAAGTGTTCTTGTGGAGTATAAATTAGCAGTGAAACATATAGATGGGGCAATTTCTGAAACGTGATAAAAACAGGGGGCCTGAATTATTCAGCTTTGTGTTTTGCTTTTGAAGCTCATTGCAAAGCATCATGTTTGCTTACAAAAACCCTAAAGCTATGAAAATGCAGATGGGGAGCTGGGATACCACCGTGCTCTTGAGGACAATTCTCTTTCACTGCTGATCAGCCCATGCAATTGGAAACAAATCTGGGCTACCAAGTGTGGTTATCTGCAGGACTGAGAGATCATAACAAGCTTGTGATCCTTCCAGCTYATTAATGTTTTAGAGTTTAGAGGAAGCTTCTCTGTATAGCCATTATAAAAACTTGGTGGGATGATAGAGGTGTTTGGGTTGGCAGAGGGCAAACTGCTGAGAGTAGCACAAGCCCTTTCCTCTGGAAGYCAGCTGCCCAAGAAGCCAAGAGTGCCTAGATCCTCCTGGGAGAGCAGTGTGAGTCCAGTTCTGTAGTCTGTAAACAGGAGCTGCAGCAATAAGAGGAAAAATAGCATAATGTTACATTTTTAGTCACCATTTTATTTTAAGCAGCTACTAGCAAACATAATTTGAGGTGTTAGTCAACGTATTTATTTTCTTCTAATACAAAGCCAAATTAGTAACTCATGCATTAAATATGTTAAGACTTAAATTTTCCATTAATCCTGTGAAAAATTGTATTTTCCCTATGGACAAGCTTTTTATTACATATTAATAACTAATAACAAACGTGCTGAAACCTGACAATGGATTTCTCTTACCTCCTTTCTCTCATGAATGTCCAGATATACACTTTTAATATGCCTCTCAAATACTGTTATTCCTATGAAACTTTTACATGTAGATGAATACATTTAGAAAACTGTGGGGGGTGTGTGTATACTTGTGAACACACGTAGAGATAGCACATGCATGCAGATRCACATATATTAGTTTCTCTATGTAGCACATATTAAAAAAAGTRCATAAAGAACCCCAGTGCAAGTGTACAGTTTTTATTTTTAGCATGSCTAAAACAAAGACATCCTGATGGGACAGAAAGAGAACCATGAACAAACCACTGTACAGGAAGCAGCAATTTCATCC
Source organism: Mixornis gularis (assembly GCA_003546035.1). Classification (NCBI taxonomy): domain Eukaryota; kingdom Metazoa; phylum Chordata; class Aves; order Passeriformes; family Timaliidae; genus Mixornis; species Mixornis gularis. The sequence continues at coordinate 939,295 of QVAJ01000046.1, read as the reverse complement.
ACATGCATCAGGCAAATTCTCATTCCTTTGTGAAAGAAACGCAGTGCTGCCTTGAACATGCAGGTTAGGAGGAGGCAGATGGTGAGTTAAAGTGAGATTAAACACAGCTAATCTAAATGAACACCCTCTCAGGTTACCCTTGCTTTCTTCTCTTCCTCGTGCATCTGTTTGTTTGTGGAAATATGAAATATTTCCATCAATTATTAGTGGAAATATGTTGGCCATGCTGCACAGCTCATGCCTTTGTAGGAAGAGCCAAGACCAAGCCAGAGAAGGACATTTTCATCTGTGTGAAGTAGTCACTGATGTCCTTCAGATTTCTGCCACATCCACCACCAAATTGTTCRCCCTGGAAGTGAGCTAGTGGGTAATGGAACAACAGAAATGAATAATGATAGTAATCATAAAGTACACCTGAGTGTAAATGAAGCAAAACTGAATAATTCAACAAAGAACCTATTTTTTTCCAAGGAAGCTACATGCCTCTAGCCAGGTGGAAAGTATACAAAGGCTTGYGACTGCTGTGTGAGAGTTTCCCTGCTCTATATAGCACAACGTGCTTGTTTCTTACATTAGTAAACCACATTTTCTTTTCCTGGCAGACTTTCTTGAAGACTGGGAAATAAGGAGGTTTATGACTTTTGTGTGGCTACAAACATAGGCTGAATTTCACAAGAATTTTTTATTCCCAGTTCTTTTGCAATAGACGTATTCTGTGAACTTTCCCAGATCATGGAATGGGCACCATCCCCCCAAATGTACACATTAGAGTAGGAACTGACCTCATACTCCCAAAAAAACCCCCCAGGAAACACTGCCTGGGAGTGTTAGACTTCCAAATTCCCACTGACCCCTGGGAGTCTGCAATACATGATGTGTCAGGCATCACCCCATGTCATGCCTGGAACTCTGTTTTCCACACTGTTGGACCTTCAGCTTCAGGTCATGGTAGTGAGGGGAAAAAAGGCTKTTGTCCAGCCTGGCTGCAGCTGCAGGGTGATACAAGGGGGATGGAGAGGGGGCTGCACAGCCACTGGGGACTCCCGTGCTCCCAAATGTGTGTATGGATGTGTACTACCACAGAGCAGATTTCCATACCTTCCCGTCCTCAGTCTGTACAACAAAGGACGAGCCTGACTTTAGACATAGAGCAACCCAGAGGGTGGGGGAAAAGGGATAATCTTGAAAGGATGTGGAGTAAAAAGTGTCTAATACAGAAGATGGATGTGCAGTGGGGAAAAAAGTGGATATAGGACTGCTATTTTTCTTGCCTTTAGAATCACACTGGAACTATTATAAGTATGTATACTGCATGTAAGATGCAGGCAAATGATCTCAGGTCTGAAGGGGGTTTTTTGCTTGTTTGGGTTTGGTTTTTTTGTTTGTTTTTTTTTTGTAAATGAGATGGTTTCTGTGCTATAAAAGCCCCTTTGAAGTTAATCAAACTGTATATAAAAGGCTGGCACACATGGCATTTTAATATGTTATGCTAGTCTATATTTACAACACTTCCCATATGGCAAACAGGATGCTGATCTCTTCTCTACCTGTACACCCCCAGAACAACTCCACCAGCTTTGATGCCAATACAATGGCCATCTGACAGCACACTGTGTTCATTTATTCACCATCACCTACTAATCACTGGCTGCTTCTTAAATATTGTTTAGCCTTAAGGGCAGCTACCCTAATAGTCAATTCTGTGTCCTTGGGCCCAGGATTTGCATGTGTGCAATGCTGCACACCCCTGATAGGAGCTCTGTGCCAACACAGAGCTGCTCCTGGGTACCACCCCAGCTTGGGCTCTCCACCCACACCAGGCTCACTGGCCCTGCCTGCTCTGGGAGATGCAACCATCATCAAAGCAAAAACTAAGCATCTGCTGTAGTTGCAACCTCCAGACTGTTGGGTGGGGTTTTTTTTTTAAGGGGAGGGTATGCATGGAAGTAAGATGGCACTGAGCAGAAGAGGCTCCTCACCAAAGAAAAAGAGATTTTAACACAGCAGACAGCTAAATGCATGTTACCTTGGTTCAAAAGGCCATTATTGTCTGAAGTCCCTATATTTTGAAAAGCAGGGATCAGTCAGCTCTTCAGAAATCTCAGAATCAGTTTGGAGGCTGCAAGACTCTCTTTTTTAAAATTMTGGCAGATGGATTTTCTCTGCCCTGTATCCTAGATTTTTCTGAACCTCTTCTGGCAGCTCGGTGTAGTCTCAGAATAGCATCACAAAGTGGAAACTCAGCACTGTTTCTTCTTTCATGAATAAAGATTTGACAAGTGATGTAGATATTAAGATCAAATCCACTCTCATCATGATTCTTTCATGAATTTTCTGACCCGACTGCTACTAAACTTTGTCTGAGTATGCAATTAAATAATGCCTGCTCAAGGGATGGTATTAGTAAATATGTCAGTGCAGTGTCTTTTGAAAGCAGTGCCCAGTCTCGCACTGATGTGATTAGCTGTGGACAATAAGACAGTGGCAGTGTTTTTTTTCTGACAGAAGAAAGACTCCTCTGTCAATTGGTTTCATTCTAGTGCATCCAAATGCTCCCTGCCTCCTCTTGCATCCACTGAAAAGCAAGTTCTTTTACATAACTGAATAAATAAAAGATCTGGCCAGTATTTTGGAATCCAAACATTTCATTTATTTTCTATTACTTTAATCCAAACACATGTCACAGAAGCTCTAGTTGCTGTGAATCAGTGTGTTACTACTGAGATATGAAGCATATGTGCCTGTGCCTTCAAAGAAAGCACCACTCCTTTGTAGATGTTTTYGTTCTGTGAGTTACAGTGGTTTTTWAAAAAATAATGCATTAAATCTAAAAGGTAAACACCATTTATCAGTAAAACACAATATGATCATCCATTTTTGACAGCCAAGTGATATCTCTTATTTTTAGGAAGAACACTGTACGCATCCAACTTATTTTTTTATTATTGCATTTCCAGCATTGCCAGCTGAGGCAGGAATGTAAAATCCAKGGAAATGAAGACCTCTGGGTTTTGGCAAACTATATGAAAGGCTTTACTACATTGGTACTGAATAATGAGTCATACCACTGAAGAGTCTATTAATGAGCTCCTTTTCAGTGCAAGAGAACAAGTTCATAAGATAGTGATTAAAGAAATAAGGAAAAAGGACAAACACTATGGTCCCATCATGGTTCAAATTTATCATGAAAAGTGAACAAATAGTCTGTCTTCTTTCTTAAAAGGAAAGGAAAAAAGGTACCCCTAAAGGCAGGAGTATGAAAATGATCCTGTCCAGGACCTCAGCTCATAAGAGCATGACTGCTGGGTATAAAAATCAGAATTGCAAGGAGTGTCATGCCACAAACAAGAAATTCCATCATCAGCCTCCTGGGACATCATTACACTGATGGAGGACAAAATCAAAATGGTCTGGATATTTTGTTGAGTTGTGCTCATGGCATCCATCCAACAACTCCAGCACTACCTAGGATGCAAGTTAAAAGGGAGCTGTCAAATATCTTATGGAATCTTAAATCATTGATCTGTGCTAAAATCTGCAACTATACAAAGTAAAYGGTATGTCACTTTATTTTTTTCAAATGTTGAATATTGTTGTACACATATATCAAGCATGCAGAGAGCCTTAAACTACATTTTAGCTAGCTCATCTATCACTAGCTTTTTTTTGGGGGGGGGGTGGGGTGGGGAGTTGGTTCAGGTGGAAAGGAGTAATAGTAATTATGAAGGGTTTAAGTGAAAGCAAAATGATCTCCATGGCATATGCCCGTTTGTAACAGAAGAAGGAACAGAATTTTTCTTCTATATTTATATTGCTGCTGTAACACAAATTCTATATTCTCTTCTGTAAATGCATTAACAACAGAAAGAGGGCTAAGGAGAATTTCCACCCTTTTTTGGACGTTACAGCTCGAATCCTTTGTTCAGGTTTGGGCCACTCACTGGAAGAAAAGAGGTGCTGGAGCATGTCCAGAGAAGGGCAGTGAAGCTGGGGAAGGGTCTGGAGCACAAGTCCTGTGAGGAGCAGCTGAGGGAGCTCGGAAGCACAGGGAAGAGGAGGCTCAGGGCTGGGGTGTGAAATGTGACTTACCACACTCTTGCCCAAAAGGAGGTTGCAGGGACCTGAGGGTCAGTCCCTTCTCCTAAGTAACAAGTGATAGGACAAGAAAAAATGGTGCCAAGTTTCACCAGGGGAGRTTTAGATTGTATACTAGGAAAAATCTCTGCACTGAAATGGCAGTAAAGCATTGGAACAGGCTCCCCAGGGTAGTGGATGAGTCACCATCTCTGGAGGTATTTAAGGTGTGTAAATGTGGCACTCAGAGAGGGATTTGGTTTAGCTGAGGACTTCCCAGCATTGGACTTAATCATCCTAAAGGTCTTTTTCATTCTATGTATTTTCCAGTTTCAGGTGTATTTTTCAGCAATTAGATGTAGACTACTMAATTGCTATTCTTTACACCATGTGTGTGTCCTGATTTCCAAATACTCTGCTTGGACATATGCTTGGATTATAAATTTACTGGATTACAGATTTCACTGGAAAAAACAAGTGAGAAAAAAAAGAATTTAAAACAATATAGGAACCATCTTCATAATTTATCTAATAAAAAACATTTCAGTTAATGTCCCTTTGCAATGTCCCTGCCAACCATTTCCATCTGAAGCAAAATAATTGCATTGATCACCATGGCATCACTCTTATTCTCTAATGGACCTGGAAATAGCTCTGGTCCTCTTCTACAGATGTGCTTACCCAAGCCTGCAGTAACTGTTTCAGAAACTCAAATCTGTTACTTCACCAAAGCTGATTCTTTGTTGAAAGTTGATTCATGAAAGAGATTGCTGTGCTTTGATCAGGAAAAAAAATAATACCCAGTAATGATCGGGAAAAAATAATACCCAGTATACTGAAATAATCCAGGATGTTAGATCAGAGTTAGAGATGTTATTTCTTCTCCTCTGGGGATGAAAGAGTCCATGACAATACTAAACAAAGGAGCTGTATGGCTCTTACTTTCTTTATGTGTTGCCTCTTTTTCCCGATCATTTTGGTGGAATTTGGCATGTAGTTATCCTTCACAGAGTTCAAGATACTATAAGAACATTACCAAAAAGAGATTTATTAAGTTCAAGATACTATAAGAACATTACCAAACAGAGTATTCCCAAGTGAAGGTCTGGGACTTTGTGCACTTATTTTTTTGGATGAGAGTGCATAGATTTAATATTTTTCTAGCATAGTGGGGGGGATGTGAGGGCCACATCCTGTTGTGGGGCTGCTCCATTCCAAGACAAATTATATTGATGTATGCATTGTACAGGCTGTGTGCTTCATCAAGGAGATGCTGTAATGGTTCTTTCTGTTCGAGCTGCAGTAATCCAAGTAAAAGAATTCAGTCTAAAAGTGTGTGTGAGGTGTGAAGATGCATGATATTGGGTTTCCGGGAGCAATATAACAGTGTTGGGATAGAATTTCTAATTTAACTGGGGAGTGTTGAAAATTAGAGAGTAAACTATTGTCAGTGTGCAGTAAATTACAAGAACTGTTCTAGCTACAGAGAAAACAAGGAACAAACTTAACTATCAAGTTCTGTGAATGTTCTTTTTCTCTCTGAATGTTCTTTGTCTCTCTGAATGTTCTTTGTCAAAACCCACGGTTAGAATTACCAGGCATGTCTCTTTTTATGACCTAATGTCAGGATTGCTTTGATTTTTCTCAGTTGTTGAAATAAACAGATAATATTCCTTTCTGCTAGTAACTACAGGGAAGCTCTTAGCTCCTTGTATCAGGCTTCTCAAAAATCCCTTTGTCCAGGTTCTGCCATAGAAAGATGATACTGAATTAAAAAAAAACCCAAAAAACTGTTTATTTTAATTTGGTAGTCTTTACTCTTTCTTGAAAATTTATGCTAATTATTTTGCTTTTGTTATTTCTGCATCACTCTGAATAGAGTATTTCTGTTCTCAGTTTGTTGGTGACCTTACCCTTAGCCTGATTTCTATTTTGCCAGCTTGACACTGCAGTGCTCAGAAGTAACTGGGGGCTACTGTCCAATCTCAGATCAATACTCTGGTGGAGGCAATAAAATTTACCACTGTTGTAGCACTTTTAGGGGTTTTTTTACCAATGCTGAATTCAACTAATAGCACTGAAAAGTTACAACAGTGGAAAAATCCAAGGGAAATTGCTAAAGAAATTGGCTCTTGAAGGAGAAAATCTGTAACTTATGGCAAAGCCTGTTTGTCATCCAAAGCACAGGATAATAGGATTCAAATTATCACCTAGGGTACACCTAGATGCATTCACCTTAGCAGTTCATTTCACAAGTGTGGATATGTGATCTTTGTATGGACACCGATTTTAAGTTGGTTCCCGTGTGAAAAATACAGTGCAGCAAAAGGAGCTGGGAGACAACGACAGTCTGTAGCTCATCAAACATTTATATTTTTCAAAACTACAAAACCAATGATTCACCCTGTGGTGCATCAGGAAAGAGCTGGGGCTTGGCTTGTCACACCTTCCAGGCAGCAAGTGGATGCCGACAGTAATCAGCAGTCAGTGGGGAGCTGCTGAGCATGCCCGGTGGAGAGGCTTTTTGTTTTCAAAGCCCAGTTTCTATCTTGAGAGAAGGAGGGAGCTGAGTTGTGCTGCATCACTCTCCTTTGCAATCTGTTCTGGCACAGCTCCCCGTGCTGTGTGAGGGAGTTCAGCCATCCTCCAGTSTCGCCTTCGGAGAAGAGACAGGACTAATGGAGCCTGAGGACTCGAAGCACTACAGCAGGAAAAAAAGGTGAAAATATTGATGAGTTTTCAGAAGGTGAAGAAATGGAATTTTCTAATTGRCAGTATTCTGTTTTTGTCCAAGAGTGATGTCCAGAATGCAATACTAACCTATTTTCATAACAAGGTATGCATCAGAAGTCTCAAGGCCCCCCCACTTCTCTGGTCCAGRTAAAATGCAAGAAAAACAAACAATGCAAAGGGAAATCTTGAATGCTGCTGTTTGAGAAAAGCAATTTTCCTTACACACATCAAAGAAACTACTCTCTCAGTCTAGCTGAGCTGATTGTTAGCTTTGCTTTATCATCACTGCTGAGCCTTCAATTGGATGGGGTCCTAGTGCTAAAAGCCTGAAACTTCCAGAGGAGCACATTTGGCAGCAGTTGCTGATGGTATARCACCTTTCAAGGCAAGTTGCTTATAAGCAATAGAAGTGGAAATTTCTTCAGAGCCAGGTGGTACAGACTGTGCTTGTCTTCTGCAGAGCTCTGGTTTTAAACCAGCTTTTAAGCCCACCACACCACCAAGGAAAGTAGCACAGCAGGAAAATCTTAATTTGTCTTTTTTTCCCAATCCATTCTCATAACGTTTCATGGAAAACTTCATGGATAGCGTTTTCCCCTAGGGTTACAATAGCAAATTAAAATTTAAAGCAGGGGGTTTTGTCTGTGCTCTCCAGTGTTACACGTTGTGGCAAACATTTTGATAACAAAGAGAAGTCGGGTTGGGCTGGCAACAGTGTAGTTACAGGCTGCATTTCTTTTAAGCTGTCAGGGAAGCAAGGAGCAGCAYAGCTATTCATGACAGGTCTAAAGCTGGGAAAAGGAGAGCTGTGATAGCTCCACTTATCTTGTCCAGCCCTGCTCTTGGAAACATGGTTCATAAACCTCTGGTGATGGTGTTTCTATAGAGATGATGCCCTTTGCCATTTGCCCTTTCACTTTGCTGTCAGCAGCTTCCATGAATAAAGTTTGCCCAAAGCTTTCTGTTAAGTGTTTTCTCTAAGATGGAGAGTTATATAGTCTTTAAATATACATTCAGACACCCTCCTCACTAATTGCTGCACGGAAGTTTTCCAGGCTTATGATTTCCCAGACATCGTCTCTAAGTTTTTCTCTCACACATTTGATTTAGATGACAGGTTAATACTGTACAGTCTGTGTACAGGCTCACAAACTCTATGCCTGCAGCACTTACTTATTTTACTTGCAGCTCAAATATTGATCAGTTATCTCAAATTTTTTATTTTATTTTTATTTTATGACAGACCCAAAGGTCACAGGTGAGAAACCAAATGAGAAATCAAATGACATCTTCTGTCACCATGTGGTCCCTCTGCTGTAATCCACCAGATCAAGGCTTGTGCAAGAGCAAGCCATTGCCAGACAGCATCTRAACTGGCCTACAGTAAGCCAGGCAACTGAAATTACCATTGCATGTTACAAATTCCCTTTTGTGTTACAGAAAATGACAAAGACTTGWGGAATTTGAGCTCTCTTTCCAGATGGGTTTCAAAGAGCGTGGGACTGTCACGATCACGCTGTCTGAATTTTGTGTTAATACGTTTTCTGAATTTGCGTTCCGAAATGTTGAGAATGTAGTACAGAATGATGTTCCAGAGGCAACACTCAAGGCAAAACTGCTTGAAGGCCCTTCACTTACTAAAAATAGAAAATCAATTTTCCTTCAAACGCCTCGTTGGACAGTTAAGTTTAGATGAAACTCAGCAACAAAACCACTGAACAAGGGACAAAGTGTTCACGCTCTTCAGCTCAGTTACTGTCCTCATTCCAGCCAGGACAGGGTTAATTTTTGCAGTAGCCAAGAGGGGGCATGTCTAGTGATGCCTTGGGAAGGCTGGCCTGAAACAGAGACTGGACAGAGCTAGAGAATAAAGCAGGTATTTATTGAAAGGCCTCCAGGATACACCTTGGGCAGGACAGGGCCTGACCAGGGCTACACCCAAGATGGACCCAGAATGGTCACAAAATGACTGACTGGTCACAAAGTCTTACATTTTTATATATTTTGGCCCATTTGCCCATTTGGGGTTTAATTGTCCAATTACAGCTTCAGGTTGTGAGGTCTCATCCTTCTTGTTCCTCCCTTCAGCCCACCATTGTTTGTGCTTTTGGGCCTGAAAGTTGTCCTTGGCCTTCATCAGGAAAAGGATTTGTTTTGTCTCTCTGCTCTGTGAAGAGACCTGACTGRCACTTAATGTGAGGCTCAGAACTGCACCCCTAGGCAGCACAGAATCTGAAAAGCATGAAAGTTAAAACTTAAGGTATCACTAGGACTTGGGGGTTATTCCAGACCACATCATTGCTGGGGGTGGGGGAAAGGGAGTCTCTTTGAGGAGAAGRGGCTCTTTGCTGTGGAGGAATCAGGGCAGAGGAACAGTGGGGTAACACTGGCTCTGAGCCAGAGGGTGAAGCTGAGTGGCATCGGTRGAGCTGGATGGAACAGCCAAGGTGGTGTGGCTGGGGGCAGGTCAAGCTCTGCAGTGAACATTTTGCAAGTGAATCACTCTCTCTTTTGTACATTTTTATTATTGATATTGTTGCTGTCAGTGTTTGTTTTCTTATCTCATTGCTGTTTCCAGTAAACTGTTCTTATCTCAACACTTCACATTTTGTTGCCTCCAATACTCCTCTCCATCCAGTGCAAGAGAGGGGGAGGAGGGAGGGCAGCAAGCAAGAAGCAACATGGAGAGTCTTAGTGGAAGCACTAAACTGGGGAGTACCATTCCTAAATCATGACATCACCAATGACACTCAGTATCTTCTAAGAAACAATGACTTGTCATCAGCTGAGCAACCAAAACTACTTCAGCCTTCACACAAAACTAATAACTCTAAACATTCCATACACAACACAAAATTTAACATGATAAGTTTAAATTATTTTTTCAAGTAACTTTTTTCTTTCTTTTTTTTTTTTTGTTTTTGTTTTTGTTTTTGTTTTTGGGGCATCTAATTTAGTGTCCTGAATGGTTCAGCATCCTCTCTTCCCACTACAACAGGTGGAGGAAAAGGGATGCTCCTGCGTGGTGCTTCTCGCATAATAATACCTAATTAGGAAGGAATTATTAGGAGTATATAAAAAATTTTCCTCCTTAATTAGAAACTCAGATTTAGTGTCYTTCTAAAAGAACATGACTATTCCCAATACTCGTAGTGAATTTTCAAATTTAACYTGTCACGGCTATTGTTGGGAAATCCTGATGTGTTTGTTATCTAATGTACCCGTATGCAATGTTAAGTAGCAATAAAAAAGGACTSATCATTGTGTTCTCAAGGTTGCAATGAAGACAAGAAATGAAGTTATTGTGGTCTGCAGTAGAGAAATACTACAAATTTTAACCTGGCAGCACCTTGAAGCTGCAAAACCACCAGACAAAAATTATCATCCCAGTAAAACAACTGTGATTTTTTGCTGTGACTTCATCATGCCCCAGGTCAGCCCCATGGTGAGCAAAGGCTTGGAAAGGTACACAAATAAATTTGAAAATTGAGACAATAATTGATTAAACTGGACATCAGAGGATGAAGCATCCAGACTGAGGATACATTTTCTGGAAATGTAACCTTTTAACATAGTTTAAGTCATTTGACTGAAAAAATTTTATTAAAAAAAGACTAGAAGCTACTCAGATAAATTTACACATATTCACAGCTACGAAATGTTCAGCACATTTACAACATGTGGCTCATGCACACCTTATTCCTTAGGCATATCCTATGCCTATACAAAGATGCTGCTTTTTTCTTCCCCTTCCTCCTGAAACCTGAAACACCTGCAGGCAGTCTGAGCTGATAACAACACCCACAGCTGCATTTGGGGCTCTGCCTGCTGACTAAGGGCCTGTTGTTAAGCCTCGGCCATGTGTTTGGCTCCATCAGTCATTAAGGCACAAGCAATRTTCACCCCTGGTCATTATCACTTARTATCWSTTTAGTTACTCGGCAGATGAAATCCTACCAGGGTGATTARTGCGTGATAACTGCAGACCTGCAARCCCATYGGATCATTCCCTAACACTGCCCATGATAGGTGTAAAAATAATTCTTCCAGGTGGTTCAAAGCAGTTGGCTGTGTGCCTAACTCACTGAAGCATTGTGGGATTGCMTAATAAACTACTACTTGTCATTGTAGTATTTTAATTATTGTTATCAGCTTCCAGGATTTCAGTAAACTGGGCGTACTGCATAATGACTTTGTACTAAGCCAGAGGAATTGTATCACAAGTAAAAAGAGAGCTATGCTGCTATATTTTACTGGATATACCATTACACCAACAGAGTAAACTTTTTACTCTATCAGGAAAACATAAAAAGCCCCTGAGTTTAAGGCAGACTTTTCTTCAGCGTGCCTGGATCTTAAATACTGTGCAAGTGATAAACTCTCAATATGATAAACTCRTTTTCTTAATATTACCACAGCCTGCTTAGAATTTATCTGGATAGAAATAAGATGACCCCTCAGGTTAGGAGACTGCAAAAGCGATCATCCTCTCATGTTACATAATTTCACCTTCACTCCCTTGCATATGGACATCTCCCTGCTTTTTCAATCAATGACAGCAAAAGCATAAATGCTTAAGGTAAAAACCCTCAAACAACTGAGTAATGCTAGCAGAAAACTCCTTAAAATCAAGACATACATGTAGGAAATTGAGCAGAAGAAAATTAATGTAAACAAAAACCCAGACAAGAAACGCTTCTTGTATTGCTGTTCTTGAAGAATTTATACCCACCTTTTCAAACAGCTTTCCAAAGTCAAGAAAATCTGTGGTTTATAAATGAGAAAACAGAAGAACAATGAAGGTCAAATATATGCTTTAATATAAATACATCACTGTGACAAAGGCAAAATACAAGGTTTCCCTTGGCAGATGGGTTCCTTTCATTCTTTGAGAATTATTTAAGCTTACACTGCACACTAAAATAACATTTTATTAATTTTTACTGCCAATAACAGCAGAGGACAAATTCAGTTCATGGAAGATCAGCTGGTTTTATTTACCATAAAGACAACTGCTAATTAAATACTCAGCACAAAATACCAGTATAGGTGCATCAACCCAAAATAACCCAGGTTGGCTTTCAATACTTATTAGATTTGGGTGTATGTTTTCCTGCTCATGCTCAGAAAAGGAAAAAAAAAAGAAAAAGAAAAAAAAAAGAAAGGAAAAAAAGCAACAAACCAACCAAAACAAACCAACAAAAACAAACAAATTCTGAAAAACACAACCAATGAACCAACCAACAACAAAAAACCCAAGCAAAACAGAACAAAAGTCCCAGGAAAAGCTTGTAACTGGGAATTTATGCTGAAGACACTGAAAGACAATTCTCATGGAAGGAAAAGGTTAGTGGCCACTCTGGTCAGACATCAAGGCAGCAGCAATTTGGAGATCTGTTAGACACCTRTCATTAGTCCTTCTGCACTTTCTGCTGCAATAGTGGATGCACAGCTAAGCCACCAACAGCACAATGCAGAGATAAAGGGAGGCAGGGGTCTGCAAGCCTTGTTTTGAGAATTTTCTCCCCAAAGATGTGCAACTCATGAAGATCACAGTGCACTCAGTCCAGAAATGCTTACTCACAAGAGCATTCCCATTAGCTTTTGGCCCTGGACTCAGAGCATGCTGGCACTGCTTGAGGAGAAGCTGATGGGCAGCACGCTSTACAGCAATCCATGGTGCCCTGCCCTTGTTTTGGAAAACCAGTTGTGCTGGTTACAGCAGGGACTTCTGTGTCCTTTGCAGATGCATGGGAACCTTTGGCTGCTCTCTCAGTGCTGGCTCCATGTGCTCTGTTCCATGGGGAACACAGACAACCATGGCTGCAAGAAATCCTTCTGCTTGTTGGAGGGGATGCCAGTGCACACCTTGACTTACCCTTTGTGCCACACCCTGGGTCTTGCAAGCTGTGYCAGAACCAATCTTCTTCCTCTTCTTCCCCATATGATGAGTTCCTATGCTGTTACTTGCAAGAAGAATGCAGAAGAAGAGAAGTGATCATATTTAATGTTTGTTCCAATACCTACTGTATCTGTCCAAGTTTTTTCCTACATCATCTCGTTCTATTTTTTCCAATTTCATTTGACARTATCATGGCCCTCTTGCTAGTCGCCTCTTTGCTCTTACTCTACTTTTCCTCTAGTGCTGGCAGCCTGAAAGGAGGTACTAATATGTGTTTTAACATTAGGTTGCACAGCATCTGGGCCATTTTTTTCAGCCAAAATAAATGTGACTCTTTCTTAATTTCATGTTGTTCTTATTCTGAAACGTTTTCTCCTAAAAATATTTCACAGCCTTGATATTTACCTCTTTTATGTGCTGGATGCAAGAAGAACAYGGGCTTTGCCTGCCAGCAATTCCATTTGGAGCCAGACTGCCAGGCTATCCTCCAAACTAGCAAAGCCAATGGAAAAAAAATCTTACCATCAACCCTGATCATCCTTAAAAAAACCAAAAATCCATGGGCATAAAACCAAAGACTTCAGAAAATACTAGGAGGAAGAAAATAACTCCCTGTCCATTTCGTTGTAACTTCATCAGTGTTCTTTGCACTTCATCTCTGTCAGGTTTCACCCCAGCTGGCAACAAAGCCCCACACACCTGCTCAGCTGGAAGGGTAAAGGCAAGAAAACTCGTGCATTGAGATAAAGACAATTTAATAGGTAAAAGCCTCATGAACAAGCACAGCAAACCAAGGAATTAATTCACTGCTTTCCATGGGCATGCTGTCTTCAAGAAAAGCATGGCTCTATCATGCATAACAGTGACTTAGGAAGTCAAATGTCATGATTTTGAACAYACCCCCTGTTCCTTCGTTTCCCCCAAGCTTTATATCCTGATCATGATGCCATATGGCCTGGGATATCCCTGTGGTCAGCYGGGGYCAGCTATTCCAGCTGTGTCCCCCTCCCAACTCCTTGTACAGCTCCCTCACTGGTGGGGCCATGTGAGGAGCAGAAAAGGTTTTGGGAGAAAGCACTGCTCAACAATAATGAAAATAYATCTACATTTTCAACATTGTTTTCAGCACAAATCCAAAACACAGCCCCGTAGCAGCTACAGTGAAAAAAAAAACAAACAAAAAAACCAAACTCTATCCCTGCCAAAACCAGCAGAGTCTCTCAATCTTTTCTTCCATTAACTCCTCTTCTCAGTACTTTRCACCATAAGGTGGCTTTAGCAGTTTTCTTCTAGATGGAGATTTACTGGTCCTTCTACCACAGCTTTAACTTAGTTTTCTATAAAAGTGGCCATGGACAGCTGCTTTGTGCTCTCTACTGAGTATGTTACTATCAAATCAGATTGAGACATTAACTGAACCCAAGGAAAATGACGTGACAATACTGGAAGACTGAGCCTATAGCTTGAGATGTCAAAAAAACAAGAGATAATCAGAGACTCCCCTGGAGATAAGCAAACATTTTCATTGAATGAATCATCTATAATGATTTAAACGCTGTTAAAAATACAATGCATAAATACAGGAATATAGCAATGAACAGTTTTATGACCCATGGGTCATAGGGATTTGTTTGAGTGCTTTCTCTCAGTGATGACAAAATCTACTGTGGCTGAACCTACTCAACACAAATCCTCCAAAGAAAACATACAGAGCTTGTGGTAAGGACATCCAGACAAATAAAACCGTTCCCTCAATTAAATAGTAAATGTATTTCCTATTACAGAGTTGACACATTGTGGTTTGTGGAACTGGGATTTTCTCTGGGAAACATGAAAAAAACCCATTCCGATCATGTATTGCCAAAATACAGTGCCTTTGTATTACTCAAAAACGGATATTACATTCTATCTATCTAATTTATACCCATGACTTTGCTTGGAAAGGATATATTCATTGATGCCTTTTCACAAAACTGAGTGCAGTGGCATTTTGTGTTATCTCAGAAACAGCAACACCTCTGTGCTGCTGTGGAAGAAGACATTCCTGCATGTAAAAAGTAGGATTTCCAGTATTACTGGGAGGAGAAAGAGGTTTTTCTTGTATCATTTATATGATATACACAAGTGTATACTATTGTTCCACATAATGACAATATAATTGCTATCTCAAAAGTATGTCCGCAGGGCGACTGCAGTAAAATAAGTCAGGTYAATACAACCCTTGCCTTTCTTGAGCTTTGAAGAATACTGTACCCTTTCAAATTTGGAATTCAAAATGGTTTTGGAACCAGCATAACGAAAAGTTGGAGAAAAAACCCCACAATTAAAGAAGTTCAATCTATCTTAGGGAAAACTGAATGGAATATTTAATAGAAGCATAGGATAACRTAACTTGGGAAGGACCCACAAGAATCACTGAATCCAACTCCTGACCTGCACAGGACAACCCCAAAAACCACACCACAAATATTTGGAAAAGAACATGTGAAAAAAATGCTTCTTTTCTGTATTTTGTAATGTACTTGGTAATGGATTTCTTGCGTTGGAAATCATACTTTTCAGCCATGGTTTTAACACTGTTGCTCTACAGCCTCTGCAAATAATGAGAAAGAACAAAATTTCTCTGCATTTCAGAAATGCAACACCACTCTAGAATCACTTCTGGCAAGAAAGTTGCATTATAACCTGACAAAAAAATCAGGAAATTTTTTAGGAGGAAATCATGGCAGACCCTGTCTATCCCACAGCATGGTTCCAGCTCCACAAGGACTCTTGGGGCACTGCCATGACAGGACTAAAAMGCACTAAGCAAACACTGATGGTGGACCCTTATATCAGAATGACTCTTATGCACCTCCTGACAAGAAACAGGGGCCCTTTAGCAAAATTCTCAGCTTACTGAGCTCTCTGGACACCCCTGCTGCACACCCTCCACTCAGACCTTTCAGTAAATTCTGCAGTGCAACTCTTAGTCAGCACATCCCAACCTGCTGCGAAATACCAATGGCTAGGAATGACTTTTTAATTTAAAGAGCACCCTTAAATCATCTTTACTTTGTGTCAGTCTATTAAGAGTGCCTTGGGCAGACAAATAAAAATAGAAAAAAAAAAAGGAAACAAACAAAAAGGCCAAAAATGATGCTGCAAAATCGTACAAATAGTAATGTTGCTGTTAAGGCAAAATAATAAAGTGCACAAAAGGGGAAAGGAACCAGATGGTCAGTCACGTAGGTGGTCTGAGTGAACAACATTGGAATTTGTTTTGAGACACATATAAAATTAAGTTAACCACTTCTACCACTTATGCTGTTCGAGTATCAAGTTCCATTGAAAAAAAAAGTGGTAGTTGAAACACTTAAAGGATGGGATGATTGTAACAGCAAGACTAAAGGCTACATCAGTAGAATAACTAAACACTCTTTAGGCGGTATCAGAGCTACAAACTATTCTTTTAGGAATAGGACTCATTGTAACTTTTGACATAGTAAGAGCGCTAGAATGAAAGGTTGCATCCAGATCCTTGCATGCACAAAAAGTCCTGGACAAGGGTGCAAAATTATGTACTACTCTGGTAGCAGCTACGCAATACATGGAATTGCTACAGCCTTGAAGAGTTGTGATGTTTCCAGTGTAGGACCAGGGTCTGTCAGACCTTTCCAGTAGGAAGATGGAGCAGTTCCCCAGATTCTGTGTTCAGAAGTCTGTCAGTGCACTGTGTGAAAATGATGCTTGCCTGGATTACTTGCTTCCTATTCTCTACGCAGTAGCAATTTGTCATTTCTGTTGTAGTATGCTTGAGAGAACAGGACCCTAGTAAAAAAATAATAATAAGCAATCCTAAATCCTAAATACAGAGCAAGCAGAGCTAGCAGGTAACCTCTGAAAAGTGTTGTAAAGCACGTCTTAAAACTACATGGAAATATTAAGTAAAATATCTACTTGCTGTTTGGTTCCCAGAGGCAGCCTTAGGCAATTCAACCTGGAGAGAAAACAACCCAGAAAACAACAACAACAACCATACACATACACACGAAAAACCACCCCAAACAAAAMCCCCCAACCAAACAACAAAAAACAAACAAATAAAACCCCCAAACCAAACAACAACACAAAACAAAAAGAAACAAAACAAACAAACAAAGAAAGACACCCCCACACCAAAAAAAAAAACCCCAAACCCAAACCAACCCACACTTTTCTTTAGAGCACCTCCACATGCTTTTGACACCTGCTTACCTAGGATGGAGCAGCACATGGTCAATGGCCTATTGACAATTTTTTCTTGTGCCTGTACCGAGTTAAGGGACTACCACCGTGGTATTATCAGAATTACAAACTATTCTTTTAGGAATAGGACTCATTGTAACTTTTGACGTAGTAAGAGYGCTAGAATGAAAGGCTGCATCATGATCCTCCAGCATGGACAGGCTGTGCTGCCAGGGCAAGCAGGTTTTGGGCAGCCTGTGGCCAGGCTGAACACAGGTTTTTGGTTGCCAACAGCTCAGTGCAGGAGCTCTCAGCTTCCAGCTGCCCCCAAACCAGGCAGATAATAGTGTCCACATAGACATTCTAACCCCATGGCTCGATTTGTCTCCCCTCCTAAGTCAAGACTGAGCTCTAAAACTGGCTTGAAAGGAAGCACATGTGGACTCTGGACCACAGGGTTCTTCAGGTTGGTGTGATAGGAGATAAACTGTATTTCACCCCTAGCATCTGAATGAAGTTCTGTAACTTGCAGTCCTTCMGTAAGAATTAAAACCCTGACAAACTCATCTCCTGAAACCCTCCCACGTCAACAGACCATTCTCKCTCGTGTTCAGAAGGGTTGACTACTGAGCCCTGAGCTCAAAGGATGCTCAAAACTACTGCCTGATGTCAACCACTTCGTCTTACCATTGTTTTTGCAGCTGATGATGTTTTAATTATCCATCCAGATTTGTGGTACAATGGGTACCATTGACTTAAATGGTTTTATTATCATTTATTGTTGAATTTTAAGTATAGTGCTAATTAGTATACATGATCTAATTACTTAAAACTGCTGTATTTTCCCTCCAACAGTGGAGAAGCAATCATTTTATTTTCAAGAATAGCTACAAGTTCTTTTCATAGCAAATGTCAGGATAAAATTATGCAAAATAATTATTTTTGAATTTGTCTTTTTAATAGTCCAGTGGAAAACCTTTTTTTCTTTTAATTTAATTCTCATTGCAGTTAAATAAAGTACTTTTTTCTTTATTTTACTTCTTTTTTTTTCCATAAAGAAAAGCAGGGAAATTGCTCTGATAAAAAATGATTTTTTTTTTCCACTGGGAGCTAAAACAAAATGTTACTTGGTGTTATTTTTCTCTCACTTCAAGACAGAAAGCTAAAAGTGAGAGAAAATGTTATTTTTAAAAGCAATAGTGTTGCTTTCTTCACTTTTTTTTTTTATATATTTAACTTCTCCTTTTCTGTGGAGAAAGTGGAAGGAGTGGGAAACACATGAAAAACCATTTGAAATGGTTATATCACCATAAGCAAATAAAAGCTTTTCTCTCCTTTGCAACTTAAAAAGCAATCATTGATACTGAAGTAATATATTTTAAATACCTGAAATGAACGCGGGTCAAGTAATTTTTATTTTCCATGTAGTTAAATATAAAGTCTGCCATCCTAAAATGTAAAGTATTTCCTGAGAGTCTCTCACGGAATCCCAAGTCTCTSTCTGCTCATGCAGACACAGCTCTCTCTGGTGACCCTGGGTGTTGCCACATCACTGCTGCAGGAAAAGCTTCTCTGGCAGTGCCAGCTTGAGGATGTTAGAGATGAAGATGCCTCCCTGCCTAAAAAGTGGGGGAAGGCAGGAGGAGTTGTCTCCATGAACCACACACACATCCAGGTGTTGGCAGGGAAAGGCTCATGACAGATCATCACACCATGGCCAGCAGCTGCAGGGGGACACTTCTGCTSTGCTGGGGTCAGGGTGACACGCTGGCTGTCCCTCTGCACCTCTGCTGCTGCTGCTGCATGCTCTGCTGAGCTGCCCCAAAGGAACAAGGCAATGAGGAGACTCTGGGAGGTAAAGGCTGGACCACATGGGGATGGCAGAGCTTCTGATGGCAGGAAACGAGGGGTGAGATGAACTCGGGGTATTGAGAATGATGGTCACACTGAGAAGGCATCAAGTGAGGTACAAAATTATATCGGTGTTATCTTTTATAATTGCATATTAATAATTATACTATTAACATAATTGTATATTGTAAATCTAGTATTGGCTGCATATTCTTGACTTCACCATGCATCAGCAGTAGCCAACAATGGCTTTAGTTGTTTACATCCATGGAGATGTTCAAACCCCACTGAACATCTCAGAAACCTACTCTAGGTGGCTCTGCTTGAGCAGGGGAATTAGAAAAAAATACTTTCAGAGGCCCCTTCCAACCAGCCAGTCTGTGAATCTGTCATCTAATGTCTAGGCTAGCAAATCTTCATCTCTAGGAGTTAGGCCTTCCTGCCTATCCTTAAGAAATCCTACCCACCTGAGGAACACCCCTCATGACACATTGTGCAGTTCTCAGACTGGCATTTCTCTCAATGAAGAGAGYCTTCTAAGACACTTCAGTTTCAGTAAAGTTCTTAAATTCAAAAAGTCACAGTATATCCTGAGTTGGAAGGGATCCACGAGGATCACTGAAGTCCAAATCCTGGCTCTGCACAGGACACCCCAAGAATGATACCATGAGAGTGTTGTCCAAACACTTCTTGAACTCTGTCAGGCTTGGTGCTGTGACCACTTCCCTGGGGAGCCTGTCCCAGTGCCCAAAAACCCTCTTGGCAAAGAACCTTTTCCTGATATCCAAACTAAACCTCCCCTTAACACAACTTCAGGCCATTCCCTTGGGTCCTGTCACTGTCACCACAGAGCAGAGATCAGTGCCTGCCCCTGCTCTGCCCCTCACAAGGAAGCTGTAACTGCACTGAGGTCTCCCCTCAGTGTCCTCCAGGCTGAACAGACCAAGTGACCTGAGCTGCTCCTCATGTGGCTTCCCCTCAAGGCCCTTCACCAACCTCATGGCCCTCCTTTGGACACTCCCCAGTAGTTTTATTTCTCTCTTTTATTGTGGCACCCAGAACTGYCCCCAGCACTGGAGGTGAGGCTGCCCCAGAGCAGAGCAGGACAATCCCYTCCCTTGCCCAGCTGATGCTGTCCCTGATGTCCCCAGGACATGGGTGGCCCTCCTAGCTGCCAGGGCACTGCTGACTCAAATGCAACCCCAGGTCCCTCTACACAGTGCTGCTCTCTTGTTCCCCAGTCTGTATGTCAATTGGTTTGAAGTAATCCACACTGATATATATTTCTTTTATGCTCGGGATGACACTTGACCTGAGACAATGGACCAGCCTAAAGCCTTGTACATCACTGAAACTCCATTTAAAATTTGGACCTGAATGAAACTTGAATATTAGTGGGTAACAAATGGCATTTAAAAAATACAGCATCTAAAAAATACAGTTCTACATATAATATTTGACCATATTCAACTGTGGGACCCCAATTTGGTATTGAACATAATAAAACAACAAAATCAAACCAAAACAATCAAAACCCAGACAGGTGCAAGTCTCAATCCCTGTCTCTTTGAAACAGCAAGATATACTCCACAGTCCATGAATGTTGCTCTTTCTTCTACTGAAGGGGCATATCTGTGTGATTTACCTGAAGGTAGGCAGGTAGTATCACTCTCAAACAGTATGGGTCACAGGACAGTAAGTCAGCTTTATGCAGAATATCTCCACATTTCACCCAGCAGTGGACCTGATGCTCCATACTGTAGAATATAAATTAGTTTCCAGGTAGGGAAAGATGATGATAGACAAGTCTACCTGACTGAGACACTGACAGGGSAAGTCACAGTGTCAACAGTGGCTATGGAGCTGGGACCCTGCAGCTTCCTCAGAGATATGTTCAGGAGGATGAAGCACCTTTTTGTCTACCTTCCACCTCAGATGATGCAGCATATGCCTGTGAATGAACAAGGCCAGAGGTTGGCATCCTCTGAAGAGCGTAGTACAAGACTGTTTATTTCCAAAGACAACCTCTTGTCCTTAGTGTCTTAATGTGTGACATGTCATCCATCACAAGACAGTTTGACTGTAACAGTTCATCTTTTACCATACCATGTTCTAATTGCATGTTATTTTACAGTGCAGTATAAAACAGAGGACTACCTGAGCAGGCTCTGTCAAATGTAACTGTATTACCTACCTGCATGTAAACATTTTATTCTCTGATAAAACGCATTCTTTTCAGCTCTTACTTTTCAAATTCACAGGCATCTTTCCAGCTATGGATGTTTCCACTTCTCCTTAAAATAAGAAAGTGCTTAAAAGCACAAACAGTGACTTTTGAGTACTGGTGTGCATTTCTCTGACTATCACAATTAACCTGCTGTGCTTGTGAGGCAAGTAATTGTTTCACCTTTACATCCAGGAACCCCTATCTGTCTGTTCTGCAACCAGTTGGAAAGTCCCCTTGGAAAGCCTCTTCCACACTTGAGAGACTAGCTGCTCTTGTTGGTGATTGAAATAAAAGCATATCCCAAAACTACAGATTGCAGTGATGGAAGCCTGAAGCTGGCTTTCTCCAGGGGGCACCACTTGGCAAGTCTTGAAAGTATCTATAATTATAATAAATTAGTAGGAAGGGGGTCACAGAGGAAAAAAGCCACAGGGGATGGACTTTACTTCTAAGTAGGCATCTACACCATCCCATGGAAACTGACAGGATTAGCAAGGAAATAGCAAAGTCACAGTGAGGCCCAGATGAACAGGGGTATCCAAAGAGCAACACACTGCACCTTTGAATACCTTGCAAACCTTAAAACTGCTGCTAGTTCTTCTGAGKCTATGTGATTGTATTTGTTCTATCAGCAGTGTCAGCTCCAGTGAAGAATGAGCACTGCTGCTCTTTACCACTGTGTCATCTCAGCCACCTGACACGGCTGTGAAAACACTTGTCAGCACTCTACAACCTCCAGAAAGTTCAGAGAAAGTCTACCTGGCGTGCACCACAAACAATCCTCTGAGCACTGTATTTACGCAGAGGAAATATTCATATCAAAACCACTAGGTGCTATAGACAGATACCACTTAAAATGACCCTGTTCTAAACTTTGTGGGTTGAAAATGCAGCCTGTTTTGCAGACAAAAAATGCCCTAGCAGTGACAACCTGAAATGCACCCGAATTGGTCCACTGTGCCCTGGAACAAAGTACAAAGAAGACAAGGCTGATGTACTGGTTCATCTAGGCAAGCACTCTGTTCCTGAGCATTATCCCAGCACTGTAAGAACAGAGGAAGTGTCTTCTCAGTCAGGGACAAGAAGTTGTCTTAAAAAACAAGCCATAAAAGTTTATATCCCTTCCTATGTCACAGTGAAATTTATTCCACATCTCTTGAGCCATATAAACGAGAGGCTTAGTAAAAATGAGTGGCTTGCTTATGTCAGTAAGGTAAGAGGAACATCTCAGATTTGACTTCTCTATCCCACATTAGGAGAGAGTGACACACTTTTGAGAGGTGGTTATCACTGACCATTGGTAACTAACATCTATGTACTAGTACTAGTAAACACTATCTATGAGAAGAGAAATGAAACCTTTGGTTCTGTCAYTGTGTAAGTTTTCTGCTTTCATTGCTCCCTGAGCCTGGTCAACACTACTTACCAAAGCCCWTTGAACTTCTGCAACTTCGAGTAAGCTAAGAATACAGGTTTCAGCAGGTTGTCCAAAACCAGTGTTTTGCCTATATCCATGGGCACTGAATTACGTGCAGAAAGGCTAAGTGTGGAGTATSTTATCAAACGAACTGCTTTCAAATTAAAAAAGTTAGCAAGAACATTTAGATTGCTGGGTGAGGGTGTGTGTTTTAASCATGACTCAAATTTTGCTGCAGTGCTACAGCAAGATGTAGGAGAGGACAACTGGCTTTGGGCAGCGGCACTGCTTTTTCACGCGAG
The DNA here is from genome assembly GCA_003546035.1 of Mixornis gularis. Lineage (NCBI taxonomy): Eukaryota > Metazoa > Chordata > Aves > Passeriformes > Timaliidae > Mixornis > Mixornis gularis. The sequence continues at coordinate 916,583 of QVAJ01000046.1, read as the reverse complement.
CCTGGAGCGCTGCTGGAGTCCCGATGCCGGCTTTCCCACATCAGCTCCCCAGGTCTGTCAGGCCATCACCTGCGGTTTTTCATCGCCCTGTTTCAATGCTGGGACCCGGGACGGGCCTCGGGGTGACGGTCACCGGCCGGGGTGACGCCCCGAACGGGCACGGGGAGCAAGGGACGGGAGGGTGGCGGGCGCAGGGGTCGCACGGCCGGGCCGGGAGCCGGGCACGGGGCGCACCCCTCGGCGTCCCCTCGAGGCGTTGTTCGCCCCCCGCGTCCTTCCTGCTTCCGGGGGCCGCCGCGGGGAGGATTTGCCGCAGATGACATCAGCTGTGGATGCTGGAAAGGCGGCGGCGGCGGCGGCGCGGAGGATGCGCCGGCTCCCCCCCTTCCTCCTCCTCCTCCTCACCAGGTCCCTGCCCTGCACCGTCTCCGTATAAAAGCGCCGCCGCCTCCCCACCCGCCCTCACTCCYTCCCTGCCGCCTGCGGAGCCGCCGCCGAGCGCTCAGCGCCCCGGAGCCCGCGGGGCGGAGGCGATGGCCACCGTAGTGGTGGAAGTGGACTCGGAGCCCTCCTGCAGCATCCCCAACCCGACCTCCACCTCGCCCAGCCTCTCGCACCGCTTCCTAGACAGCAAGTTTTACCTGCTGGTGGTCATCGGCGAGCTGGTGACCGAGGAGCACCTGCGGCGGGCCATCGCCAACATCGAGCGAGGTGAGGCGGCGGGAGCCGGGGCGCCTCAGGCAGCGCCGCGACACCCCCCGCCGGCGCCCTGCCCCTCCCTGGGCGCGGCCGGGAGCCGCCATCGCACCCCCGGCGCCCATCCCGCCCAGCCGCGGGCTCTTTATTCCCCGCGGGGACGCCGCCGCGGTCACCCACGCACTCCCCTTGCCCCGGGCGGTGCGGAGCGGGGCTGCGGGAGGCGCGGCGAGCCCCCTGCCCKCCATGGCGGGGCGRAGGGGCCGGGCCGGGAGCGCCKCCGAGCCCGTCTGCCCGGAGACACCGGCGGGTGGGCGTGGCACGGTCCGCACTGCGGTCCCGATGGCAGCCCGGGGCGGACAAAGGGCGGCCGGGGATGCGGCGGATGGGCTGGGCTGGGGCTGCGGGGCGGCTGCCGCCCGCAGTGTCCCCGTCCCCCCACAGCGCTGCGCGGACCCGGAGRGGTTCGGGGCGTTTTCCCTCTGGGCTGCGCGGGCGGGAGCGCAGCCGCGCCTTTGTGTCTTAACTTCGGGCGCTGGGACTTTTCTGGACAATTTTTTTTTTTTTTTTCAGGACCCGAGTTCTATATACGCGTATAGATATTGAAATAAAGAAACCCCATATGAGTAACGAGGCTGTTAACCCGAGGGCTCAGCCTCGTTATTGTCCGACTGCGGGCTGCTCTGACTCGGCGTTTATTTGTCCTTTTCTTAAAGACGGCGGTGCAGGGTGGTATTGCGAGTGAAATGACAGTTTTATAAGTTTTCGTTGTGGTTTCTGATACAATAGATTGCAGTATATATGCGGAGAGGAAAAAAAAAAAACCTAAACAAACCAACAAGCTGTTGTGGTATTAGTGGAATAAAGCACAAAGAAAATTACTGCCAGACCTTACAGTTAGTTAAACTCAGTTGATACCTTATTTTATAATATGTATTTTTTTGTTCTGGGCTGATGAAAACAAAGATTTCAGGAACTGCCATTGTTAAGAGTGGAGAAGAGATCCCGGAACGGGGAATTGGTAGCAGCCTTGTCATGTAGGTGTGGTTCAGCAGTCCAGCTAGGACTTCATCTGTCTCTATTGTTGCTTTCTCAACCATTTTTGCTTCAGTTGGTTATTTCTCTGAATTCTTTTTCATTATTGTTTGATGTTAAAGGCATCCTCATCTCAGCTAACCGGTTTCATCATAACCTGTTCATCTTTATTGCTACCATTGTCTCTTGGGGAGAGCTGCTGAGGCAGGTGCTTTGTCATTCAGAGCTTCTTCGGCATTGCACTTCCTTAACTCTATCTAATTTTCAGTTGTGTCAGAAGAGAACTGGCTGCATTTTAATTAAATTGTCAAAGATTATAAAGCAAATTGGTAAAATTTCTTCCCTCAAGACAGCTAATACCATTCTCTGAAGAAATGCTCTTCAGTCTCTTCATGAATCTCCTATTGTACAGTTGTTGCTGCATAGCTCAGTTGCTGCTATCTCCTGCCACTAAGCATAACACCCACTTACAGGTTTAGGTGTTCAGAGGGAATATTTTGGCCTTTTAATTCATCATTTTGGATTAGAAGCCACCTTGCTGCTGCTAGTATCAGACCATCTGATTGAYATTTTTGCCTGCTAAGAAAATGCCTTGATGAAATTTTAAGGTACATTGTTCTGGATGAACACAGTGGGAGTCTGGCTGCTCTATCTATGTGAGACAATTATGGGTTCAGGTAATATTTTTCTCTTTGGAAAGTCTAATGCAGTCTGGAAAAACCCCACTTCTTGCTGCCTTTATTCTCAATAGAGCTTTAGATGCATTTTGGTCCTTGATAACTCTGCCTCACTGTCTTCTCTGGTACATCTCCTGGGTACCATCACTGAAAAAAACTGTGGATTCATGCGCCAAACTGCAGAGCAACGTGTCAAAGAAAACATCTGCTGATGGCACATCAGTGGCGCGATGCTACGCAACCTGGTGGAATGCAGAGTCATTTCTTAATATATCGTGGGGAGGGAACGGTGTGGCAAGATGCACTTCCAGTAATTACATTTTTGGATGTGACTTTGCTAAGGGGGCAATCCTCCCAACCTACCGTCCACCAAAAGAGAAGAGCGGAGCGAAGAGGAAGCTTCAAGATTTTTCCACTGATTTAGCAGATGCTTCTGGGTGTGCCCTGCCTGCTGTCTGATTAGTYCTGTGTCTAATGGCATTGCACTCCTAAGACTGCAGGAAGAAAGAAATAGCACCAGTTCAGCCATGTTTACAGCAGTTACGTCCACGCTGCTGATCCATCATTGGATTGACCTTGGMTTTTAGTTCCACATTTACCTTTGTTCCGCCCAAAACTTGATTTACTGGTATCATTCATTTAATACATTTTGCTACTCTGTAATACACATGCAGAATTTTTGCATCCAGATTGCTGAATCATGCAGTTGCAAATTTTGGATAGTCTACCCAAATTCCACCTTCGGCTTCTAGGACCGCTGTGTGCATAGGGCATGTAGGCTTTTTTCCTCTTGGCTTTTTTCCCCCCCTATTTATTTTGTGTTGAGTTCTTTATTTTTGAACATTACCTGGCTCAATCAGGCAATGGTTGAGCAATCTTGACTACATTGAATCAGAATCTTATCCCTACAGCAAATTAGGGTTGCATCTAAAGCAGCTATGGATGGTGGATGAGTTCCATGGTTAGCAGCATTGATGAATCATTGTCCATGTTGTTTAACTCACCTCCAGAAAGCATTGTACTTTCTCTGCCCAAGCTTGGTGTCATAGACCAGGGAGCTGTTTATCTTCAAGCTTCTTGAAGTTCAGCACTCATTCATTCAGTGTCCTTCAGCTTTGTGATAAATGTCAGTCTAATAGTTATTGTTTTCATATGTGCTCTATGTGTATGGTGTTATATCATCTTGGTGTTCTTACTCTCAAATACTCCAACACCTGGAAGATATTAAAGCCTGTTTAGATGTTTTTGCCTGCCAAAACTTGTCCCAAAAATGTACCATATGGCCAAGAGCTTTCTGAGGAGACAAAGTAAGGAGACTTGCAGAAGAGTCTTGCTGCTCCTCCCTCTGAACAATGATGCGTCAGTCGGGAAGTGGAGGTGGCTGGATGTAGCTCAATTATTTTTCTCAAGTGGTTAYGGAACACTCAGACAATACTGTATTTTCAAATTTTTCTAGAGATTCAAATGGCAGCTGCCTAACTGTTGGTAGCTGGTAACAGGAGGCTTGCTACTACCTTTGGATACTGACAAGGAAAARCCCTGGATGCATTCTTCCTGCAGAGGCTTCAGGCTTTTGAAATGCAGATGTTCATATTTGCATGGAGAGCCTCCTCAGAGCTGCAATGGGAGACAGGGACAGCAGATCTGGTTTCTCTGCTATTCCCTCTTTTCTCCTCATGCTTCATCCCTGCAACATGAGTTCTGCCAGTCTTGGTTCTGACATTTCTGCTGCCTTGAAACAGAAAATACATACAGTATGGGAAGTGGCATTGAGAGTAACATCCACAGCCTGAATCCCTGATAGAGTAACCAGCAGTGTTAATTCTGGAGGGTTTGGACACACACCTCTCGAGCCATCTTGTTGTCAAACCTCAAAGTGATCCAACCCAATAATTCCCTGCAAAGTCATGGTCACACGGGGAGGGGCTACCAGACACTTCGTCACCAGCAGTCCATTTAATGTTTGTCAGTTCATTTGTGTAGATGTAACGATGTTTTTTTAGGACAAAAAAATGGGTGTAGTTTTGGTTTTCAAAATTGCAGCGTTGCCTAGACTTACTTGTAGGGTTACTGCCTGCTCATTATTTCAAAAYTGGAAGATTTTTCAGAACAATTTCAAAACAAAATTATAGAAAAATYTAAAGTATGTTCTATTTTTTTCCCCCAAATTATCAATCTAAATCTTGTGGAGAAAAACTAGAAACTTGTCTTTTGGCTGCAATGACCTTTTTATTCTTYTTTTTTTTCCTGGTTGAATTTCAGTCTTTAAAAATCTACTTTGGAATAATATATTTTTTGGTCATATAAGTGTCAAGTGTCTCACTTTTTAAGTAGCTGGGGGAAAAACAGTAGGGAACAGAGATGTGTGGTTTGGTTTTTTAAAAAAAAGATCAAGCACAGCATTTTCAAACCTCAAAACTAGAGTTCTGACACTTCATAAATAAAAGATCACTTAAATTTTAATTTAAAATATGGTATGCTTCAAAGATACTGAATGAAGAAGTCAGCAATTTAATACTTTGTATTTAAATATTAATTAGCAACATGCTAGGTAATGCAGTCTTTTTCTTCTCAAAAGGGCCACATGACTGAAGTGTCCTCTGGGTGATTCACTCTTCCATTTTTGTAAACCTGTATATTGTGGTTTTAAAGTCATGTCAGGGACATTGGTAACTCCCTGTGTAGTGGCTACTACTGCAGTTCTAAAGCTGGGGCCTTGAAGAATGGTCACCCTTTGGAAAGGCAGATTATCATTTTCTGATTCCTGTCAGGATCCTTCTGAATGCATTTTAAAAAAATAGCTGTGTGCCTTGGAAGGAAGCGAGGCTGGGCTTGGAATCTGGAAATATGCAAATAGCTTGAATGCAAGTAGAAAAATTGTGGTTGAAACTTCCAGTGCTCATGTGCCAAGCTAGATGTGTCTTGTGTTTTGAATTTTAGGAATCCGGTCATGGGACACAAACTTGGTCGAATGCAACTTGGATCAAGAACTGAAACTTTTTGTGTCTCGCCATTCAGCKCGATTCTCTCCTGAAGTCAGAGGTRAGTTTAAGAGAAGAACTGCTAAATTACACTCTGAAGTTGCCTGGCCCATTAGATTTAGGGCCTTTTTAAAGTTAAGAAATCTCACTTTTTGATTGAACAGTTTCTTCATGTAGCACCAATCTGGTGGTCCATGATGGAAGCTTGTTGTGGTAGGTGGAGTCCATACTAAACAATAACTGGAAAAGTTAGCTCTGTAGTGTGACAGAGCCAGAACTGATGTCACAGCTGTTGTACAACTGCAGCTCAAGCCCTGTGTTTCTTCCCAAAGGACTTGGGCTGAGTTGTCTTTCTTGGTATGAGAAGATGAGTTATGGTGAGTCTGCTTTCACTCACAGGAATTTTCTTTGTCTTGTATGAGGAAATCAGAAATGTGTAGGGCTAATAAGACTAAATCTCTGCTGCCTTTTTTTTTCAAGCCCATTCTTCCTTAAGAGGATTCATTCAATAAAGTGWAACATTTGTTTACCAGTTTTGTGAAGTGTAAAATTTAGGTTTGTCCTGGTTTCATGAGAATCCAGTGTTTGGTAAGTCCTCGAAGATCTCATTCTTGGTACCATTGCTGAGTGAGTATGGATGAATTTAATCAGGTTTCTCATGTGAACATATATGACCTTTTCAAAGTAGTAAAACCATTGTGGCCTTGTGTATGTTGAGTGCTGTTGTACAGTACAACCTAGTACTGACAAGTGTTAAAAATTCCAGCTTCTGGAACATCTCTCAGGTGGAGTGGAAAAGGGTGATGAAATTTTGTATCATGCTACTACATCACCTTCCTGAGGTCAGTTACTACACTTTGTTGACAAAGAGACCCTGATGCCTTTCTAGCAGGACAGTGTTGACCTGATGGTTTTGAATAATGTACAAAAATGTCTTGTGTAACTAATTTTTTCTTCTTGCAGCATATGTTAAAGCAGTTTTTGCTCTATCTCCCCATATCTAGAGAAAGTAAAGCACTGCCAGAGTTAAAAAAAAWTATATACTTATAGGGTTCTTCCTACGGTTTGAAAACCAGCATAACTAATAAAACAATACACAGCATGAAGATTTTTGAGAAAAGACATATAGCCCCTTGTTTGTGTGGGTGCAAACTGGGGCTTAGAATCCTTGTCTTTCATTTAATTTTAAATGTCATTAAGCCAATTCAACTTCTCAGTGACATTTGTTGCTTTGCTTTACAGAGAGGTATTTAGGTTTAAGAAATGCAAAATGCACTTTTTATCCCGTTTTTGACATATCTGTGTTTTACTTTAAAACTTAAAGATCCTATGTTGCTCCTGTACAAAAATATTACAGCATGACTAGTATTTTTACTGTCTCTTTTAGATGATTCTAATACCACTGCGTGAATTAAAATAAAACAAATAGTCTACTTTCACATAATAAATAAGATAAGATTGCGTACCACCCCTTTTGCAGCAGAAAGAATGTAGAATTGTTTAGGATTTTTTCTCTAGGAATTGTATTTTTGATTGATTTTTTTTTTCTCCTTGTTTGTCTAGACTTCGCTGTTTAATCTGTCATTGTGTTGAATTCCAGCTTAATTGCATGTGACTGGAATTCATCAACATCTCTGACAGGCAGAAATGAATGTGTTTTTCACTACTGCTCAATCTCTAAACAATAAACTGCCAAAATCTGTGTTTAAAGAGCATTAAGGGAGCCTTGAAACTTGAATAAAGGCAGTATGAAGGGATAAAGCTATCTGTTTGGACCAACTTCTTGTCTAAGATTTTGTGGAGAAGCACATGTGCACCTCCAAAATCTCACTGTACAGATCAGAGAATTATTTTAGTTTCTTTCTGCTGTTCTCTGATGTTGAATTCTGCATGAGGCTCCTTTGTATGGTCTCTGCTGTTTGGCAGAGAGAAGGCTTTTTTGTTGCCACATTCTAATGAGATTTCAGAGCGTTTATTTTCTGTTAAAGCACCCAAATATTAAATTTTGGGTGTTCAACCATTGGAACGGTCGACTTTGAAATTGAAGAGGTGATTGTGAGGGTGTATTCCTTTATGGCCCCAAACTCAGAAACAGAATTTAGGTAACTAGGTGACCTTCTGTCCAAGGGAAGTATTTATCCAAGGTGATGGGGTTGCCTGTGGAATGTAATTAAACAACCCCCCTTTTTTTTTTTTTTTTTCCAACTTTTTTAAACATTTTTGTCCTTTTTCTTGAATTTTGTTTTAAAATACATGAAATGAAAAAAGGACATGAATCTAAATTAAGAAGACGGGTGTTTTTCTTCCCCCCCCCCCTCCCCCCCAACCCCAGTTTTTCNCAACCCTTTGAGTCTGAAGTCTCTGTGCAGCTCACATATAGGGACAGTTTACACTTGAGGAAGGCTCCTGGTTTTGTCAGGTCTGACTGAAGCCTGTTTGATTATCATGTTTAATTATGGTAATTGCAGTGCTGGCTCAGTGTGTGCTTGTGTGCTTCTCAGAACAGCTTGAGGATGTGGACACCAGCAATGTGAAGGGTGGGAATCTTTCTGCAAAAGGARGCTTGGAGGAAATGGGGCCAATCCTGTCCCCATGCCATACACCTATGGTGCCAAAGGAGAGGTGTGCAAGAGATTGTGTGTCAAAGTATTTGTGTGTTTTCAGTTAAAGAATTTAAGGTCTGATCCCCCTCCCTGTGTAGTGAATAGCAGTGTACATACATGCTGGTACTGCAGGGAGCATGATTAGATCCCAAGGCTTCCTTTGTGTTCTTTTCAAGGGGATGGGTTGTCACAGTGGTATTTGTGCACGTTGTATTCGGCTRTTGGGCAATTTGTGAGTGTTTTATGTTTCCTGGAAAATAAGATTCAGAATGGAAATGCCAGCAAATCTTTTCTGCTACCTTGTAAAGCAGCTGAGTTAGCAGACTCCTCGATAATAACAGATCTTGGAGAGGTGATGTTGCCAGGTGCTGGTGAAAAATGAGTAACACAACTAATTAAGTGGTTGCCATGACAACAGCCTGCATGACTTTAAAGGGGTACTCCAGTGGTGCCTCTGTTTTCTTTGTCATGCATTGATAACTTCCATCTTATGGTAATATGAAAAGGACAAAAAACTGCAAACAAGTGTACAGGCTGGAAAAGGAAATGTGCATCTGGTAGTGAGGCAGAACAAGTGGAGAGTCTTGGAAAGAGCTCATTTGAAATTGCAGCTGTACCTACCAATCTTTGCTTAATTAACAAGAAAGTTTCAGCTGCATAAAGCAGCATCACAAAAGACCATGTTTTTGGGTGGGGGAGGGTGAAGCCATTGAGGGCCCTTCTGTAAGACTTGTACACTCGTATTTTATCCCTCAGTTTCCATCTGGGGGCACTTAACTGTTGCATTGGTGCATATTCAAGCCCTTGTCTAGATAAAACCTTTAATTTATTTAGCTGTTTTGTTTAAATAGCTGTTCACCCCCAAACTTCTAATAAATACTGCTCGAGCTATGCACTGTGGCTACTTTGTACTTCATCCTATGGTTATCAAGAACATATATAGAATGTATTTCCTATCTGAATAGTACCAGGAGGCCTCCAGTTGCCCATTAGGCAGTGCAGACACCAACTGCTGACTTTAGTGAGTCCTTCCTTTCCTCTGCTTAAGACTTTTTTTATTGCCAACCTGCCTGCAGTCAGAGGGGATCTTGGCAAAGTGCAAGACACGTTTTATTTCCTTTTGGCAGCCACCTGCAGCAGTGGGCTTGCCTCCTTCAGGCTTCCTCAGAAGTCTGCTCTATGATACTGTCATTATTCCACAAAACCTTAACAACTTCCCTTCTGACAGTTACCATTTCAAAAGTTTCTGCTTAGGACTGCTCATAACCTGTGGAGAGTTTTTGGATCTGGGAATTTTGGTCATCAATGTGCATCACTCCATACTTTGACAAAGTGGTGCAYAGTCCCATTTCCTTTGTCAAAGCAGATCTAAAACCAGTTAACATCACACCTAGTAGCTTGCTGTGTGAGCTTGTGGAGTCACTAATAAAATCCTGAACAGCATGGGTTTTGTGCTGATTTACTTGATAACTGCAGTTCATCAAAATTCCCCAAATCAGGACATAGGCACTTGAGCTAAACCTACCATTTGAAATCAAAGAAGGGGAAAAGAGACAAGAAGTCAAGGCCAGATTTTTCAGGTGCTCTCAGAGTGCCATAACTGCCTAGGAATTAATTTTGCCTAAGATCTCAGGTAGCCTGGTATGCACATTTAGGGACGTGCCACAAATGTGACTCTTCAGGTATTTAGAGGCTGTGACGCCAGCTGGAGAGTAGCTACGGAGTGGAATCATTTTAGCTTGCTGTGTGTTTGGAGAAGTTAATTTTGGCTGGCTGCTAGACTCGCTTTGTGTCTCAAAAAGTATTTGCGCATTGAGARAAAGAAAATGGAGGCAGGCTGGGAAAGGTGATTGAGCTGACTCAYGCTGCAGTGGCTGCGAGTGCTGGTGTCCCTGCAGGGTGACCTGCAGCTGCCAGGGCTGCAGCACAAAGCCAGGAGCCCCTGGGTCCCGCTGGAGGATGTTGATGGGAGCATATCCACTGGACTGCTCCTGAGCTTTTTGTGCGGAGATGCTGGGATTTTGGTGGAGAGGATTTGCAGTGTAATAGCCTGTGTGTTTGGATACAAGAGTTGTCAAAGCCTTCTTTTCTTAGTGCTGTTTAAAATTCCAGAGATGGGCTAATAAGTCTCTTTATCATCTTTTTTTTTTACGCCTTTTAAGGTGTTGCAGTTATGTGACAATCATTTCGGCATYGACTTCCATTTCTGCTTTTTTTAGGAAAGACCTCAGAGAAAATTAGCATGAATTTGCATTGCTGCCAAAACACCGGTACCTGCTGATGCTAAGCTGTTATTGTGAATCAGCAAAATTAGTGAAAGGTTATTTTTAAAYGCCTTGTATCAAAATTAAATACAGTAAGTTCAATCATCTTAGAATAGCCCGTGTTTTATGGGAACATTTTGGCTTGTGTGAGGCAGCTACCAGAGGCACAGGATTAAGTTAGTTATGAATAATGATAGAATTTTAACTGAATTACTTAATAGAATTATGAAATTTGAATCCCCATTCCCCTTTATTAGAATGAAGATAAGCATACCTAATGGTGTATTCTCAAAGGTTACTTCGTTAAGGGTTATCTGATGGAATTAAAATTCTTAATGTGCTGCTTGTGAGATTCCTCAATCTTTTTCATAATATTTTGTCTGTGTGGGATTTCTGAAACTGAAAACTTCAACAATATTTTATTTCTGACCTCTGCCCAGTATCATTTGCATCTGTAAATGTACAGATGACTTACCTCTCATCTCTTCCATCATGGATTTATGATAAATGTGTAACCAGAATATCATTGCCACTTTTTAAATCTAATTTCTGTTTGTCATGGGCAACATTTTTGTCAGATGTCTGTTTTTCTTAATTTTGTTAAGACTTACGTACTTTGCTTTTGTGGAATTTGTTACTTTCTCATCTAATTTATCASTTACTTGAGAGAAACATTAAAGGTTTTAATTGGACTTTATAATGAGAAGAGACTTGATCCAAAGGCCTCTGAAATAATTGGATTGGATTTTTGCGTTACAGAAAGTACTATCTAGCATTTTGAAGTTAGAACAAAGACAAAAATACCCCATAATTAGGGGGAAAAAAAAAAAAGTGAACATTTCATCTTCTTTCTTGAAGATRTCTTCCTACCACTAGAACCAAAGTAAGATGAGTTGAGACACTCCCTGCCTCCAGACTGGGTGGAATGGGGAGCTCGTGTTTATTCCCACTGCCATCTGTAGAATGAGAATTGCTGCTGTGGCTATTGATATCGAATTTGCAAGAGCATGACATGGTCCAGCTGTCATCTGCCTCGTAGAGAGAGGTGCAAGAGGTGCAAATCCCTGTGGTCCTGACTGCCAGGAGTATCTCACAGTACCTCACAGTCCCTGTGAGCAGTGGAGTTAAGCACTGCAGTCAGTAATAGAAAATAAATCACAAATAAGTCACAAATAGAAAGCTGGATAGTTCTGCAACAAAGGTGCATGKTTTTGCATCAAACCCCCTAGATGGTCCCACCAACAAGACAAGGTGGTTGGTTTGGGGTTGTAGTTGCTGGTGGTAATCTGTTCCTAGAGCTGAGAAGGAAAGCAGACCTGGATTTGCAGGTTTTAATCTGTTTATGATTCAAAACCAGATGCTGATAAAATAAAAAAAAAATTAAGTGTAAAAAATTGCATTAAAATAATAACCAATTCATAAACAAGCTTGTGTGAACTTCAGTATTGTTTTGGTGTTGCADTTTTATGTATTTCAGTACTTGAAGGCTTGTCTGTAATGGTGAGATGAGTCACTGTCCTGTGTCCCTCTGCCCCTGTCTCCTGTACAGCTGTGTATGGGATACTACAACCACCTGTAACTCTGGAAAGATTGGGGTTTTATTTAAAACAAGCCACCAACCCCACAAAAGAACCCCCCAAAGCAAAACAACAACAAAAAAACCTCYTGCAAAAGTTTAGCCATATTTTTAGACTGTATAATCTCTGAGGGATTCCAAGGAGCCGTGCAGACTTTCACCTCCCCACTGTCAAAGGCTGCCTTTGGAAGATGGACCAGTATTATGGCAGTGGTAGCTCTTTCTGGAAAAAAGACTGATCCCAGCTTTGGCTCCCATGCCCTGAGTCATGATTATGCTTTCCTGGGTCTTGGGAGCTCTTTTTGGTGGATTGAGTATCTCCTCCACACCTGAGAGACTGGAAAAAGCAAAAGTAAGAAAACTCATAAAGCTGAATTAATAGGTGAAGGCAAAACCAAAGAAATGACCAAAACCAAATCAACTAGCACAGTGAAGGAAATTGCTTAGCACCTCACACAGCCAAAATAATGCCCAGCCAGTTTCTGAACAGCCCCCACCTTAGTAACTAAAACCCTCACCTTCCTCCTCTACTCTGGCTTTTGTTGCTGAGCATGATAYTGTACACAGGTATTTGTGTTCTGGTCAGATTTTTTTTGCTGAGACCATTGTTGAACTTCTCAAAGTGAAGGGGATGAAGCCCTGAGAAAGTCCAACTACAGGAGTCTTGCTTCTGATCTTAAGGCTTGGAAACAGCACACATCCTCCTGTCATGGGCATTATGGCCCTCAACAGGCTTTCTTAACCTCAGACTCTGTCCTGTAGCTTTCTTGCTCTTCTAGAACTKGTACAGCACTTAGACAAACTTAAAAAATTTTGTATGTGACCAGTACTTTAAATACATGTAGAATGCCTTCAAGAGTATCTTGGAATAGRATTTAATGCTTGTCTCAAACTAATAATTTAATTTGATTTTTTCAAACCTATCTACTAGCTGCAAAGCTCAAATTCCAAAAGGTCATTAGACATGGGAGATTTAAATATTTTTCAATATTAATTAGGGTTTTTTACATTTACCATTTCCAAGCAACTTTCCATATTCTAATCTGCTATTTAATATGTTGGAGTTGACATCTGGCACTTCCAACTTTTTTTTATTGATCTTACTTTTGAGCAGATGGACATCTGTTGGTGAGTGTTAACTTAGTCTAGACCAAAGTCCTTGCTGAACCCCACCAAATMTTACTCCCCACATACTGTCCCATGTTTCTGACTGGTTTGCAAAGATGGGGCATTCTCAGAATTACAATATTATACCAGTTGTTTTTTGTTAGATAGCTTAGGTAACTTGGTTGTTGCCTGTGGAACTGGACACAATAAAACACTTCGTCAATAATCATTGAGGGGAAAAAAAGAAAAAGATGTTTTCAAACCAGCAGAGACAGTTCTGAAACCCACAGAGACAGTTCTGAAACCCACAGAGATGTGGCTTCTGTGGCCCCTATAACAGTCACTGTTCTGAAAGTGGAATTACGACAGGTTTTGTCCACTCTTTATGGTCAAATCACAAACTGCCCACAGAAATCTGGAATCAACTGGAATCACAGTTGCTCTAGGTCATGGCACAATAACAAACAGATTCACTGCTGAGTTTTTTTTTTCAATTTTTACTATGGAGATTTAAAGTTTCAATGTTCTCACCAAATAGTTAATAAAATCTTGAGAATTACTTTTGGGATCCTGTGAAATAGGAGAACCACAGAATCATAGAACTTGGTGAGTTGGAAGGGAGCTACAAGGATCACCGAGTTCAGCTCCTGGCCCTGCACAGGACCCCCAAGGAATCACACACACCATGTGTGATGTGAGAGCATCATCCAAACACTTTTTGAACTCTGTGAGGCTGCTGCTGTGACCATTTCCCTGGGGAGGCTGTTCCATTGCTCACTCACCCTCTGTGTGGAAAACCTTTTCCTCTAATCCAACCKAAAYCTCCCCTGTCTCAGCTTCATGCCACTGCCCTGAGTCCTGTCRCTGGTCATGAGAGTGCAGAGATCAGTGCCTGACCCCCTACTTCTCTGTCACAAGGATGTTGAAGACCACAGTGAGGTCTCCCCTCAGTCTCTCCTTCTCCAGGTTGAACAGCCAAGTGTCCTCAGCTGCTCCTCCTATGGCTTCCCCTCCAGAAGAACAAGAAAGTACAAGCAATCTCTGTCTTTCAGCTCTCTTCGTATTTCCTTCTTATGTATGATGTCCTTTAAATTGTTACTATTTGTGAAAGTCAGTCTTTTTCAGTGCAAAATAAAGGTGTAATACTCTTCTTCTGGTTCAAAATCCATCCCCACCAAAGTTTCTACGTAAAATCCATCRTATCATGCAGGTAAAGCTACTTCATTGAAAAAAACCTTCAAATTAGCAGTTAAAATAAAAAAAACAACAAAGCCAAATAAACCCAAACCAAACAACTGACAATTATTATTGTCAGTATATTAATATCTTATTTTTGGAAGTTGCCTTACAAGGAATTGTGCTCCCTCATGCTGCTTGTACCAGCAGATGGCATTCTCAATGACCGTGCTCACTGCTGTGCAGTAAAATGATCACATTCTAAAGTCAGTATGAATGCTTCAGTAATGTTTTTAGGTCTTAGCTCTTAATGTGGGACATATGTTTCTATTTTTCTCTGAGATCTTGCTTGGAGTTTAAGCTTCAGAGACTTCGGCTCTGTTGACTGTGAAAGATAAATACCTCAATGTGAAATGAGCTCAGCAAACTTCAGATCTCTCATTGTCCATGAAGGAAAAGCTCATTCAGGTCAAGAACTTTCTCAGGTTAAGGACCACAGATAGTGATCATTTTATGAAAATGCAGAACATCAACTCTGCAGAGCTAGTAGGGAAAAAAACAAGATCATTACCCACAGCTAGATTTGTACATAAATTAATACATCTCTAGRTACACATAAGAAAATCCACTTGACAGATCATGTATTCTCTGTATTTCTGGATGTCTCCAATAGGCCTGAGCTTCTCCTGTTCAGAAGCTGCAATATAAACCACAGTAAGACCTGGAGTAGTGTCTCTCTCTCTCTCCGAGCATAGCATGGAATAAAAGACCTGAGACCTAAGCAAGTAGAGTCTGACTCACTTGTCAAGTTTAGTGCATGTCAGGTTTTTTCCCTGTCTCAGTCTGTGCTGTGACTGTCTGTTAGGAATACAGGAGTACAGTAGCAGGTAGTTTGACAAAGCGAATCAGCATTGTCTGTCTAAAAATACTTGTAAGTGTTCGTACAAGTTAGTCCCAGTGTGGCACTTCTCCTTTCTCGGAGTTGGGGAAAAGAAAAAAGAAATCACAGCTAAGTGACTGTAGAACATGTGTTGTATCATAAACCAAGAGACCTGCAGTTTACTTCTTAATTTTGCTTCTGAACKATGTAAAAGACTGACTGTGGCAGTCGTACTCAGATGCTGTGGACAACCCGTGGTTTGGATTATTCAGTTGCAGTACTGTGTGTGATGGCATTTAATTCTTTTTATCTTGCTTCAGCTCTCCATCAAGGCCAAGTGTGCCAGTAGGGAATCTAATGTCAGATTTATGCAGTGTAATCTTTATTAAAATTCAAAATGAGGCCACCAACTTCCTTCAAGTAAGCTAGTAAGATACTAGCCAGATGTTAATGTAAACACTAAAGGGATCACTCAAATTGATTTGAAAATAACAGTAATAGAGATGAAAAGCTGAGATTAGCCATTTGTGAAATTGTGTAACTCCTCCAGATTTCTGAGTTGTATTAAAAAAAAAGAACACATGAGGACCTTTTTAATAAACAACAGCTGCATACATCTGCATGGGCAAAATCTTTTCATATATGCAAATACTGGTAAATGGACAATCAAATACTTTTCATCTCATTTGATTGTGGTGGAGCAGCAGGGCTCTTGATGTTTACTGAAAGCAGCTCTTTGWTACTACTCATTTTTAAAAAAACACAACCCAAACAACAAAAAACCAGAAAATGCCCAAAACCATAGAGAGCAGTTTGTCCTATTGTGATTASTAAAACACTGACAGATTTGGCTTGGAACGAGTGTAAATCAAGAGGAATTTTAGAGAGACAAGTCTCTCCAGATCCACCCTGTTATGTGTTAGGGCAGCTGTTGAAGAATTGCAATTTGTAGATCCCATCTTTAGGGAGTTTGAGGGAAATGGCTGTGGGAACTCTGGTTTATAACAGGTTTCTACATATGGTAACATGCAACACTGCTGGGTTCCTGTGACACCACCTAAAATAAAGTATAGCAGTTCTCTTCTGTGGTATCCTTGCACGTCTGCATGGTGCTGGAGCTGGCTGTAAATTGACTTCTGTTGGACTTAAACCTCTGCAGGAAGCTGAGTGTCTCCACAAAAAGTGTGAGCCAAGCTGGTGAAATACTGCCTGCCATCTTTAACAAAGCTGCTTGTCAAGTGGGAGTGAAATGGTTTTAAGTGCTGCCACGTGGCTGTGGAAGTGTGTGTTTTTGTGATGGCTGAAACATTTTTGACAGTCCTAAATCCAGGAATGCTTATAAGCTAAAAGTKAAAATGTCGTGGGGAAATTAAGTAAATGACATTTTGATTACYCGATTTGGAGTTTGGCTTAATGATTGACACAACCTTCAAATCCTGAGGAAAGGGAAGTGGCAAGGAGTTGTCTTTTGCCTTTTGTCACCCCTGTTGAGCCATCCTCCCCTCTGCATGCCTGCTTATCTCATGGCTTCGGGTTAATTAGAAGAATTTGAGGCTGAGGATGTGGAAGGGAATTTAAATTGCATTTGTATGGATTATGATCTGGTGGAGCTCATTAGCATGCAGGCACAGTTCCTGTGCCTTTCTGCCTCTGCCCAGAGCTTGCAACTTCCAGCCATTTCCACACTCCCTCAGATCTGGTGTGCCTTATGGGCCTGGCCTGCATTTTCATATTAGCACAGTTTTAATTAGGCAAGGAGAGATTGYTGTGTCTCCAGAACGATCTGTGGTTATGATAGATCAATATTTATTACAGGGATTTTTTTTCTTTTCAAATAAATGTCYGCTCTGTTGGACAGGTTTGCTCATTCAGAGGCCCTAGAGCCATTTAAGAAACAATTAAATCCTCTCTGGTGTGAAGTGGAATATTAAAAAGGATTAACACTGACTGACCATGTATTCTCTCTAGTTTCATCTGCATTCCTCTGCTTTGCTATTCTTATCTGGTATGCAGGTTTTCTGGATGGAGTTGGGTTCAGGGGCTGCTGCCCTTTCCTTGCAGCACTGCAGAGCTTAGTGGGAGGATGTCAAATGGGTCAGGGCATTGGCTAAAAACTGTCAAACCCAAATGTAAATATGTAGCTGTAGAGTGATTTGCAAACACTGTGCTGGGGAGAAGTTTCTACAGCATAATTCCATTAAATTTGTTATGATTATCCAGGTTTGATGTGAAAGGTGAGTGTGACATGGTCTAGTATTCTAAACACTTACGTGAGTGGCCAGGTTTACAGAGGCCATCCAATAAATGCCAAATGAGGAGAGCCTGCATGACCAGGTAATTATTCTTTTTCTTTCTCTGCTTTTCCTTCTCAAATTAATTTTAGTGTTTTCTACAAGGGAAGCAGTTTTACCTTTTGGGAGCATGTTAGAACAATATTCAAATTCTGCTCATTTATGAGCATTCACAAATGTCTTGAAACAGAAGCCATGCATCAAAACTTTTTAGTAAAAAAAGCCAAACTGAAAGACTTAAAATTGACTGTATTTTCCTTATGTATGGCTTTATTTAATGTATGTTTGTAATGCTCTGTGTTAGAAATATTTCTATTTTTAAATTTGCATTTCTCAGGTTAATGAGTTATGAACTACAGAGTAATGTAACTTTGTGGAAGTGTTGCCATTTCCAAAAAATACAGTAAAGATCATAATCAGAAAGTTAGAAAGTGTGCTCAAACTGGCAGATACATCTGATTTGACTAGTACAGCATACATGAATCTCTCTTTTTTTTGATGGAGCCTTCAAATATAAACTGAATTTGTAGTACATCTTGTGGGTAAAATKTTTACTTTTGGAAACCAGTCAGAAATTTGCACTTGATCCCAATGAAGGCAGGGTCAACCCTTCCACTGTTTATTTCTCTTCTCCATAGGTAAGTACTTTTGTCTTAAGCTAAGAAAGAATACTTGTGCACCTCCACAACTTAGAACTATCATCAGTCATGGGTCCATTCACTGACATCTAGTAAGAGCTCTCATTTTAGTGCAACTCCCTTAGAAAATTAAGTGTGCCATACTTAAAATGTATCGTGGTTCCTATGGAAAAAATTAAAATACTGCAACTCTGCCTATAATACGCAGAACCAGAAGCTTCCAGTGGAAATCTAATGGCAACATTTATAGTTCTTTAGTCAAGAGAAAATATTAAAAGCCGTGAGACTTCTATTGCCCAAGAAGGAGAAAATAAATGCTGTGTTGTGTTAATCTTTTGGAGGGAAATGCAGCTATGTTGTTACCGTGTTCCTTAGGCATGTCCCTGAGTTGTTTTGTTTTTGGATGATGATGGTTATTCTAAAAGTGTGCTTCARCTGTGTTCATTTAATACTGGGAGGGTTAAATGTCTCACCAGTGCCAACACTTTGTCATTGTAATGGAGTACAGTTCACAAGTCCCTGTAATTACACAGCCTGTGTGCAATCAGCAAGATTTCTAAAGGGAGTCTATCACATCCAAAGTAACACTTTCTTCATTGCACAGTCATAATTTCACCTGACATTTTGCCAGCCATGGCACAAACTTCCTGCAAGTAGAAAGTAGGACAGTATCCTTGGTCTCCTTTAGACTAAAGAAAGTGGAAAATTAAGTTATTATAAATCTGCTTCTAATTATGTTGACGAATTATTACATCATGTAGATGAACCTGCTGTAGATCTTAGATATTTCTTTTATTGTTTTAGCAATTTGCTCTATTTGTTATGCATGAAAAATGTTTTTGATAACCCATGTTGATCATACTTGCTAATGAACCAATGCCTACAATTATTGCACTTAAGCATATATCTTCAGAACATACAATGTTAGAGGGTTGCTAATGAGCTCAACAGTAGTTGAAGACACTAATTAATTTAATCAGGTTATTTTTGCCTGCCAAAGTATAGGAGGATGGATGCTGCCACTGGAAAATGCTGGAACATTTAACCTGTGGCTGTGTATTTAAGGAAAAAATTGTTTGTCAGTCTGTTTCAGAAACACTGGTAATGCAAAATGTTTTCTCAGTTATTAAGGCAGTAGATATTTAGTACCTTACTCAGATGAAGCAGCATGACACTTTGTGCTGTGAATGTTAATAATGCCCACAGGCCTTCACATGAAAATTGCTCATTTAATTTTCACTGGATTACTTCTTTCATTTAAACAACAATAAAATAATGTGAAGTTAAGTGCAGAGCTCAAATAACTTATAAGGATCCTTTCCCAATATTCTTAAACTAATTTTGAAACATTAATCTTTTTGAAATGCAGCTTCACATGTCAAAGATAAATTTAATTTTGTTTTTTGTGGACCCTATGTGGAAAGCTGATTGTTATTAAATCTCTTAGTCCAGACAGAGCAGTGTCCTTACCACAAAAGCATGTAGGATGTTTTTTTAAAGGAAAACTTCTGTCAATCCAGCAGCTTGAAAGAAGGAGGGCAATAATCACAACTTGCACTATGCCAGTGATTTCTTCCAATGTCAAAAAAAAAAGGGACCCAGAATGACACTGGTTGGAAACCAGACACGTAAAAGATGCACTTTGTCATTGAGATGGATATTGCTAATGGAATTGCCTGTGAGAGCCTTGTCTGCCAGGAAATGAATAGATCAGCTCCAGCACAGCCTCTCAGGCAGAGCAGGAGTGATGTGTTAGTGACAGCAGTTCTCAGGGGAGGAACCACAGAGGATGAGGAATAGATCAAGGGGGAGAGCAGTGGTAAACAGACAGACTAGATGGCTTTTACTCACCTTCTATGCAATCTCTGGGTGTCCCCCCTGGCTATAAAAGAATAAAATGGCAGAAATTTACTGTCATACCATTCGCTTCTACATGGGCTGAAAGAATGTCTTTCAGTTCCTTGAGGTTTAATTATGTGCAGTTTTTGTGGCTGCTGCTGGAAGAGGCCCTGCAGAGGGGAGGGAGGCTTTTTTTTWATTTTTTTCCTTTTTTCCCCTTCATTTTCTGCCCATTAGTGTGCTCTTTCCATCAAAAGGCACTCAGGCATGGGGCTGGAGCTGTGGTATGCTCAGACCTCTACTTGCTCATACCTTTTGACAGGATCTCATTGAGTGAGATCCCATCCCTTGAGATGGGGATGGCCAGAGACACCCTYAGTTTTCACAGCTGCCAGCTGCTTTCCTGCCCTCTCAGTCACAGGTACAGGACACAGAAGCCAAAGTAATCACAGGCATTAAAATGAGAGCCAGGTTTGCCCTTCTGCGTTTTCTGATTGATAATCATCAAGGTAAGGCTGCAAGAGAAGAATCACTGGAAAGAATCACTCCAGAATCACTGTGGATGTTGCAAAAAAGGCTTGGATTTGTTTCCTGTTTTCCCTCTTTGTTTTGAGGTGGCTTTTAAAACAAGACCACCCCTAAGTGCTGGACTTGGAACATTCATCCACTCTTCAGCCAGCCCTAGAAGAGGATGGGTCTAATGTTGACTGAGAGGAGGAGCAGCAGATGATGTGGGAGACTTCACCTAAAAAGACAAAGGAAACTTCCTTTTCCCTGGTGTTACTCACTGAGTTGGCTTTATTCATTACTAGCAAAAATGTTTTATTGGTTATATCAAAGTGCAGTGTAACTAGTATTGCCTTAATTTTACTACTTCTTTTTTTTAAGCCAGTAAAAAAAATTCAATCTAGACTCATTCAAAAATCATTCTAGGTTCGATCAAAGCCTGTTATTTTCTTATATCAGCCCAAAGGAAATCTTGCTATCTCCAAAGTAATTTAATTTTTTTAACCTGCAGACAATTCTTATTAATAGCCTATGCTGAAATTCAGGCTTGGAAATAGCTTTTGTGTTCCCATGAAAAGAAAAAAGTGCATTGTATACTTCATGTTACATGTGCTCTTCAAACATTATTTTGAGATTAATCAGTACTAAAGGAGAATTCTTGCAAAGCTTGAACCTTTAAAATTTTAGCAGGTTAGTGTCTCTTCACTAGTCAGACAACTTGTTCAGATCAGTCATCAGCATAAAAATATTTGAGGATGGAGAGAGGTTCATCATTATTGTGTTTCTTTATAGYTGGGTTTGGGTGGGGKTTTTTTTTGTTATCTTGTTCCTTTGCTGGCAACTCCCTTCTACAGTGTGTACCTGATAAGTGCAGATAAATTGCAGCAAATCTTGACATGTTCACATACTTCAGAACATTAAATAGTCTATTTAATTACAGATGTATCTGCATTTGTTAACAAAGTAATGAAATGCACAAATATGGAATCTGTCCCCATGTGGGAGACCATATGTGCACAGGAGTGCTTAGTTAGCAGTTTATATATGTATGTATAATTTGCATAAATGATATAGAGGCCAAAGCTGACACGAGACCATTGTGAAAAATCATTTTAGCATTAAATTTTCTTCCTCTTTACTGAAACATAGGAGATGGAAGGCCAYGCCTTTGTAAATTTCATTAACAGATTTCCGTTCTGAATTTCTGTAGCAAGGAAGCTGAGAAAATTTTCATTAATATCAGAGGAACTCTGATGTATATAGTCCATRTATTATCAAATATGACTAGTCAGTGCTGCTGCAAGCCATTCCATCTGAAGGTAATTCTGCTGCTGCTGCTGCTCTGGTTATATGGCCCATATGGTGATGTGGACCACAGTGTAGTGCACACTGACAGAAATGAAGGCAGAGACAAGAGCATCCAGGTGTGCCCTTGTTCTGGATGCATGGGTCAGGGAGTCAAAGAGCCCCTGGTGTATGTTTGACCCTTTGGAAACCCTTGTTCCCTTTGTCACACTGCTTGGACTTGCTCATACGTTTCTGATGTTACTCCACATCTTTTGAGGGTTTCCCATCTAGTTAGACTCTAAGCCCATCAGCATAGGAAATATGTAATTGTCGTAAAAGACTCCTGAATTACTGAAAAAGACAGAACTAGATTATTCACAAGAAAGTTTTAAGCTGAGAGGGATTATTTTAAATAAGACTTCATGTTTTATTGTATTTATAGAAGAAACAAAAGCAATTTGTGCACTACAAATGTAGCAGAAAACCAATGTTTTTGTGAACTTTAATTATTCATTTCAAAATGGTACTATAGACATTTAACTTCCCATACYTTTTTCTTAAGGGAAGGAAATTACTGTAGTCAAATGATAAAAAGCTCAAAACAATCTTATGAATAAAACCCTGAAAATGTCTTGTTTGTGTCTGAACTCCTRGGCCATTCCCATAATATGTGTATGACCTGGCTTTGACAGGTGTACTACRAATGATCTTAGAATGTCAGATGAATTCTGATTAGAAATATAGCCAGATCCCAGGAGGATATAAAAGAAAACAAGAGGAAATTATATTATATTTGTATCCATTCTGTTGATCACCTTTGCTAGACCACTTCACATATATCACCATGGATCCAGATGTTTTCTTACACTTGTTCCTATTCCACACAGAAAGCAGAGATGGCAGCTCATGRCAGGCCTACGTGCAAGACTTAAACTATTTAATGTATTTTTGTAGAAGGTACCCAGGATTTTTTTAGAAGAATCATGCAGAAATATGATACTGACTGAACATGAGATAACAATGTAAGAAGCTCGGCTACTTCTCATCAGACTTGAGCTCCAAACCCTTCACCAACACCTCTGTTGCCCTTYTCTGGAGCTGCTCCAGCACCTCAGTGTCTTTCTTATAGTGAAGGGTCCAGAACTGAACACAGGTTTTCAGGTGCAGCCCCACCAGTGCCCAGCACAGGG
The DNA here is from genome assembly GCA_003546035.1 of Mixornis gularis. Taxonomy (NCBI): domain Eukaryota; kingdom Metazoa; phylum Chordata; class Aves; order Passeriformes; family Timaliidae; genus Mixornis; species Mixornis gularis. The sequence goes on along the minus strand of QVAJ01000046.1, from coordinate 893,836 downwards.
AGACAATCCCTGCCCTGCTCCTGCTGGCCACACCATTGCTGGGACAGCCCAGGATGCCATTGGCCTTCTTGGCCACCTGGGCACTGCTGGCTCCTGCTYAGTCACTGTCACCAGCACCCCCAGGTCCTTTTCCTGTCATTCTGCTCCAGCCTGTAGCTCTTCCTGGAGTGGTTGTGACTAAAAAAGAGTACCTGGCAATTTGTGATGCTGACCCTCACACCACTGGCCTCAGCACATCAATCCTGGTGTCCAGATACCAAGCCAGTGTCCAGGTATCTTTGTAGAGCTTTCACACCCTGCAGTGGAGCAAAACTGCCATCCAGTCTGGAGCCATCCACAAACTGACTGAGGGCACACTCGATCCCCTTGTCCAGGTCATCCATAAAGATATTAAACAGGACTGACCCCAGTTCTGAGCCCTGGGGAACACCCTTGGTGTCCATCTGCCATCTGGATGTCACTCCATGCAGCACCACTCCCTGGGCCTGGCCATACAGCTGGTTCTTTTCCCAGGRAACAGTGCACCCATCCGAGCCACAAGCAGACAGTTTCTCCAAAAGAATTCCGTGGTATGGACGATCGAGAGAGAGATGGGAAGACTGATTTGGTGATCAGAATTCATTTTTACTGAGATTTCCAAATGCTTATATACTATTCTAGGAAGGCTWGTAATTTTTTACTACAATGATGAGGTTAAACATCACACAGACAAAATTCATACATTTTACATTTACTTGCTTGCAGATTCAATCTTCTTTTCCCATAACCAGACTTAATCCAATCTTCATGTAACCTTCAAAGCTCTGTTTGCTCTTGTCAAGGCATCTTGGTTATCAAACTGGCTATGCTAATTAAATCTGTAGTGCTCTCTGTCCTGTGTACCCCAATGCTGTGGGAAATGGTGTCAGAAGATTTGCTGAAGTCCAGGTAGACAACATCCATGGCCTTTCCCTCATCCACTAAGTGGGACACTTTGGGTGGAGATCAGGTTGGATGAGCACATTCCTTGGGGCACATTCTTTGGTTGGCTCCCTCACCAGCTGTGCCAGGACATCTCACCAGCTGTGCCAGGACATCTCACCAGCTGTGCCAGGACATTATCTTCCACACACCCCAGGGACAACCTAGGCTGTTTTGTCTCTGTTGCGTTGCATTTCCAGCAGGCATCCTTTAATCTGATGTTGCCCACAAGAACAAGGGTCAGTGATTCTCCTAGCTGCTTGTAGAATATTTCCTCTGCTTCTTAATCCTGGCTGGGTGGTCTGTAACAGACCATATCCTGGTCTATAACCAGGATGTCTGCTGTGCTGGCCTTCCCTCTGATTCTTGCCCATAAACACTGAACCCTATTGTGRCCATCATTAAACTCAAGATAGTCAAAACACTTCCTAACTTGCTGGGTTGTCCAAAAGCCTCTCCCTCCTTGCCCAGCCCTTCTGAAGTGTTTATAGCCATCCATAGCAGCTTTCCAGTTTTGCAAGTTGATTTTAAGGTAATCTGTAGGACTTGTTGCCTTTTCTTCCTCTATTGACCCTCAAGGTGTCTGAGAACCAGACTAATCACTGGTTGCCAGCAGCACTTGAGAGGGTATTGTAGAACTTGAGAGATGTCAGAAGCAACAGTATTCACCCTTAGGGATAAGAGTAGAAGTCTGACCAGGCAGCTTCTTTATATTTAGCAAATCCCTTTGTCTGGTCTTGTAAAATATTTGTTATGCATTTATTTTTGTGTCAGTTGATAAGCTCTGTGTGGTACAAAAGGAGATCACAGAAGACAGGCATGAATAAAATCAGACATGCTAGGAGGTAAGAGAGGGAAGTGAAATAGCTTTCCTTTTCATCTTTCACTTGTCCTTAAGTTGTCACTGGATAAGTATCTGATATGATTGGATTTGTCTTCAACAGCAGAGGAGAGCACAAACTAGAAGGTAGTGTTTGTGGACCAAAGAAGGGTGCAAATCTGGGTTCTGGTTTGCATATACACTTAGAGAAACAAGCTGTGAGAATTTAAAGGTAGTGTTTTAAAATAATTGGCACCTTCACAAACATTTTTCATCAAAAGGCGTTTTCAACATTAACCTAAGGCACAATAAAAAGCTAATAGATAGGATAAATAGATAGGAAATCAAGAGATTGTCTTCTGAAATTTTTATAATAAGTTTAATATTATAAAAAATTTTAACTATAATGTTAGTAATGTTCTACTGCTAGATGGTTGGGTCTACCTCTGAACTTCTTACTCAGGTGACTCATTCCTGAGTGAATTAGCCTGGACCTAAATTAGTAGARTTAGACCTAGGCCTTTAATTTAACTAGGTTTTAAGCATTCTACTGAAATACTGTTTCTTCTTCCAACTGCTTGCAACAGCTCTTAATCTGTCTGGTAATAAAATCAGAGAGTTTATGCTGGGCCCACCACTGTACACATAGGTTGTAGAATTCAGTCCACAGGGGCTGTTTAGTTGCTAAAGACATTCTCAAGCAAAAATTTTTGGGCCTCTTGCTTAGTGCAGGCTAAACAYAGGATGTGAACCTGCTGTTGCTGTGCCAATTTACATGAGATGAATCTGTGCCTAGGGGCAGTTCCCATGTAACTTGCAATGGGATATTGAGGTATATGAGAGAGGATGATCAATTTATATCTGAATTCACAATGTTGGACCAAGAACCAAATCACAGTTAACTTATTCTTGAAGTCAAAGGAAAATTCACATTGTAGTGCACAGTGAATATATTAATATATATTAATTCATTTAAAATCTGTCAACATTAAGTTTCTTTGGCCCTGCTAATGAGCAAGTTAAAATACTTTTGGCAGTGTGAAAAATCCTCTATTTTTATCTTGTAAGACACATTTTCTAGACTGTTGTTTCTAAGTAATCAAGCGAGTTTGTCCACTTCACTGAAGTCAGTGAAGAAAACATCTGTTGTCTAAAGGCCAGTTGAATCTGTGTTTATTCTGCAATTTAGGATGTTTCTTTGGCTTCCAGCATGTGATAGATGGTGCACGAGAAATAGACACAGTGAAATTATTTCTGTAYAAATATTGGAGGAGGTGATTCTTCCCCTCTWCYSCACTCTGSTGAGACCTCACGTGGAGTACTGCACCCAGCTCTGAGGTCCTCGGTACAAGGAGGGCATTTCTTGGYAATTTTTATTGGAACAGCCTTTTGGAAGCAAGTCCAGAGGAAGTCATCAAGATGACCAGAGGGATAGAAAACCTCTCTTGAGAGAATTGGGTTTGTTCAGCCTGGAAAAGAGAAGCTTCAGGATGACATAATTGAGACCTCTGAAAGATGGAGAARGATGGAGAGGGACTTTTCACAAGAGCACGTGACCATGGGGAATGGATTCAAATTAAGAGAGAGCAGGTTTAGTTTAAATATTGGCAGGAAGTTCTTTGCTGTRAGAGTGGAACATGTTGCAGAGAAGTTGTGGATGCCCCATCCTTGGAGGTGTTTGAGGCCAGACTGAGCACCTGGTCTAGCAAAAAGTGTCCCTGCCCATGGCAGAAGGATTGGGAAGAAGTGATCCCTCGGGTCCTTTYAACCCAAACCATTCTATGATTCCATAATTTTACATTCTTCTATGATTCTATAATCTTCTGTAGTACTTCTGTTRTTTTTATTGCAAATCATGTCCAGCTATAACTGGAACAAAGAGCCAGTTGCCTAACAAGTTATAAAATGCAAATATTTCCTAAACGTTCATTAAACAACTTTACAAACAAATGTAAACAGTGAACAGACATTGCCTTATTTGAAGTGGAGCTATTGGACAACTTTTTTCACAGCACTCAGAAAATACAACAAAAACAAATTGCCCCAATATATTTATATATAATATATTAGCCAGGGAGATTCTAAGTAGGCAGAACACACATTGTTTCTGGTASGAATTAGTGACAGACAGACTATTCTGCAAGATGTCAGGAGATGCTCTGTGGATAGAACCTTGATTTTGTGCCTTGCTGAGTCCAAGACACAGCTCCAAGTGCATCCAGRCATCTTTGTAAGAGATCTATAAAGAGATGAGTCCCCACAGGATCTAGCAACCCTTTGAACTTTTGCTATCAAGGATTGGAAGGTAAAATAATTACCCTGGTACTGCCACTTTCTGCAAAGATTATTTATCTAGCACTATGTCAGCTCTGTAGAGGGGAGAAAAAGGGAAGGAGTCAAGGGAAAGGCTAATGCTGAACTATTTCTACTCAGGGTGTGCTGAAGAACCCAGAGGTCCATTAAGAAACAAAGTACTCTTGCTATTAGTGCCCCAGCCATCAGCTTTAGAGGTCTGATGTCATACCCACAGGATGAGTGGGGCCAATTCAAATCCCAGTGCTCCCTTACTGCCCTGCTCATCAGGGAATAGCTGTGGCTTGGGGATTTTTTTGGTCAGAAATGTTCCTTRGACACGATATAATATAATTTGGAGGTACAGCAGGGCATGGATGACAGTGCTGCTGGGAAGTAGGGGAAAATAAAAAGGATTAAATGTTAGACACTTGAGACTGTTAAGGGGTGTTCCCTCTGACTTTCCTGTCTTTCCCATTTCCCTACAGATTTATAACTGGATTTGTAACTGCCTGYAGTTTCTCTGTTGTATCTGACACTAGCCTCCTAAGCAAGTTTTCTGTGGATCAGTGCAAGTGACCTAAAGGATATGGCAATAGGGCTGASATAGTTATTAGTATAGGAACTGCAAATCAAAATTCCAGGCAGGAAATGTAGACTTTTATAATATATAAAACACAGAGCAGCATAAACTATTGGGGGAAGAAAATGAAAAGAGTTATTTAGCCTCAATTTCTTTTCTATTAAACTATTTTTGGAATCATATTTCAAAGTATTTAAGCTAGGCTTTAATCACATAGGTGATTACCTATTAAAAACTAGGTTACCACCAGCTGTAGAAGTTTTYAAATTACAATTTTTGACAGATAAGTACTGTTGGTGTCACCTGGTATGGTATTAGGGACTGAAAACTTAGTCTTACCAAGTTTTCAGTCTTTCAGTATTCCAGCAGCTGATTCAGAATAACAAAAAGAAGGGCATTAGTTTTCTCTGTAGAACTTCAGTTTGTTTTGTAGTTCATTGCTTCCATTGATCCTGTTTGAAATGCAAATAATGACAGAAAGGATAGGCCAGCAGCTGCAGCTGTGAGACACTCACTCCAAATGTAAATGTGGCACACACTGGGACTAGCCTCCTGTGCTTGTGGCCTGGAGGGGCTTTGTCAGGAATAAAGCAAGCAAGTGCTCCCAGGAGCTGAGGGAGTGAGCTGGAAGGCACACTTGAAGGAAACCAAAAGTGTAATTTTGACCTTTGTTACTGAAAATAAAGGTTGCAAAACTGCTCAAAGGTTTTAGCTAAACATATTTAATTGAAAAGGCCCTTTCAATAGAATTCACATTTTGATAAAATTCCTTATTTTTCTTTATGTTGAGATTTTACACGTCTATTTTGTTGCCCCCACAATTTCCAAATTGGAACTGTGTAAAGAAATGAATTCCATTTAAAAGCTTTTATTACCAGAAGAGCACTGTTTTCCATCTAATGTAAGACTGGCTTCATCAGGTACATTTTCACAAAGGTCTGCTTTCCCTTAGTGTATTCCAGAGTGGGGTAAAAGGAGCTGAGGCATGAGCACTTATCCTGGCCATAAGTAGTAGCCACAGCTGTGGCCTGATGTGCTGAACTGCCCATGTCCACTTCTCTGGGGAACTTGAAGACACAGAATGTCCCAAACATCTCCTTAGCCCCAGCACACCTAATGCAGGCTGGGCACATGGGCAGCTCATGCTGCTTTTGTGTTACTTGTTTATATTGTGTGTTTGTGTCAGCTCACTTACCTCCCATGGGAGTCCTTGCCCCTGAAAATTACTGCTTGGGCAGAAAGGAGGCAAGGATCGAGAGGAGGAAGGAATGAGAAAAAGAAATGAGGGCAGTTTTGTAATTAGTCAGCACAAATATGTTAAACATTTTGTGATGCTTTGTGGTGGTGCAAAGGAGATAAAATTCCATAGTGTAAAGTGGGATGGGACACCTCATCCTCATCATAAAGTCAGAGAGCCAAACCTTCCCAGGAGATCTCCTTCCCTCTTTCCTTCCAAGCCACCAGGAGCTGCATGTAATCCAGGAGTGGATTTGGCCAAGTGAAGACAGATCCTTGCAAGCCATCAGGTTATACCTCAATGGTGCAATTTGTCTGACCAGTGTTCACATCTTGGGTTTATGAACAGAAAAGATTCGAACACCGGAATTAAGTTGCTCAGAGCCAGAATTAAGATCTTTTGTGATTCAGAAAGGTTTGGAATTTACTGCCACACAAACTGTGGAGATGTACTGCAATCCATAATTTAAATTTAGGTGAACCTATTGTTTGATATATTATCTGATGGTGAGATAAGAAATGAATGTTTTTCTTGGAGGTGAAAATAAGAGAAAGAAGGGCACTCTAGAAACTGTAAATATGCATATGGATGAAGAATGGCATATACAGTAAGTCTGATAATAGTGGAGGAAATAGTACCCAGATAGTGGGAATGTGTAGGAGAAATGTGAGCATATTAAGGTTGGCATAGATCAACACTGAGAGAAAATGAGAGTGAAGCACTATCTCATAGGTGTGTTAATACAGAGGAATGTTAATACACAGAAGTCAAATGAGGGAAAAGAGGACTGCATCAGTGTAATCAGAACTTAAGGTCAGACCTACTAATTGATATTTTGCTCATGAATATATCCTTCCCRTGCACTTGGTGTGCATATACAATTCATGTGACTTGAAAACTGACATAGGCTCTGAGGATATAAATGAGYCCTCAATATTTTAAGAACTCTCATCTGACTCAGTTGAATATAATAAGGTGTTTCTGAGAGTTTTCTGGATTAAATGAAACATTGCAATGCTAATTGAATTCTCAATATCCCTGAGTAAATGAAAGCAATCAATAGAATTCAAAGAAGAGTTGCATGGGATGTTTYATAAATATTTTGAAATAAGAGCAAACATACTTTGTCTTGATGATATAAAGTATAAGTCCCCATGCTTTCACCTCGGCGAACAGCAGGGATTTGTTTAAAGTTGCAGATCAAGATCTAATACTCACAAACAGTAAATAGATTAAATCTATAAACAAGGAGAGCTATGCCAAGAAACACGTGGTTGTGTTTTATAACAACCAGTCCAAGGACAGTTTGCAAATAAGTGTGCCAGTTTTCTGGAGATTCTTTCTTTTTTCTTTTTTTTTTTTTTTATTCTTTGGCATATAAAAGAGGAACATTTCCCTCAGTTGTAAATATCATTATGAGGGTTTTATTGATGAACAAATCAAATATTAGTGTCAGGGTCTAATTCTCATACCACACAATATCTTTGCTTAGAATTTGGTTGGGCTCTACCCCAGGCTTCATTGTCACCTGAATTAAAAACAAAAGCACAGGCACCCACTCACATTATTTGGAGAAAAGAGGCCAAAGAAGACCTGTTGGAAATCCAGCAATCTTTCTGACACCCTCCAAGTGTGAATTAGGGGATGCTAGGGAGGGATGTCAGAGACACTGATTTACAATCTAAATCTGATTTATTCCTACCCTGTCAGTGATTTCCTAAAGCACTGGAAAGCATGGGTCTGGCCCACCAGGTATTTCGTGGAAGCAATGGGGAAGAAGATTCACCTCAGCAAATCTGCTGATTGTCACAGAAACTTCCCTGTGGATTCCTGATAATGAACTGTCCTGAGAGTACCAAAACCCTCTCTTGTCTGGGTGGTACCTGCTCTCCTCCAGGGTGATCTTAATGTGTTTCTACAATCCCTATGACCTGTAGATGAATAAATGGGTCTTCTTCTGGTTCTGTCCTTTTAACTGGGTGTATACAAGCAGCTTTAGGATAAGCACTGAATGCTTCCAGCACTGCAGTTCCTAGTGAAAGGATAAACATACATATTTTTTCATTTTATCTTTCTTAGCTGTGTGCAGAGAATGTATAAACCTCTTTAGGGAAATATATAATCTCCTACCCCATGCCTACCAGCAGTCATATTCAATTTTAACTTTAACATTCATAAAAAAATGAATGAAATTTTGTCCAGTGACCTATTAAAAACTGAGTAGCAGCATATGGGATTTAGACACATGGCTAGGCTTTTGTGGGGACAGCCACTGTAACCAATGGCTCCTTTTATAACCACAGGGGACTTACTTTTTCTGTGTGTTTAAAAATCAGCTGTTTCAGTGCCAGTTCTTTCGCAAATGAGGAAGGTACAGGTTATCTGGGTTGGGTGAGGTTTTCATCAGCCTAGGCAGGACTACACAGTAGTGAAGGGAGTGGGATATGGAGCACATCCTGTGGCAGAGTGTGAGCTATAAGCTGAACGACAGAAATTTTATGTATCAGCTGGGGAAAAAAAACAAAACCTGAATAAAAACCTGTACAGTGACTGTACTTTGAAGAAGAGGTCTCCAGAAATGTCCTTCAGGTTAAGAAATGCAGGCAGTATAGAATATTCAGATAATACGGTCAAACCTCACCCTTTGAGCAGAGGTGACGTTTCCTTGCACCCAGCCACCTGTGCAGACCTAGTGCTTACTCTTCACTGTGAGACAGACAGAGCTTGAGGCACATTCATTCCGAATTTGTACAGTGCTTGACTGCCCTAAATGCTACTTTCAGACTTGACTTCCTTTGTTTACCGTGTATGTGTCTGTTCTTGGAAAACACAGTGGTACACCACCACATCTGAATCAGGAAGATGTTTTCCTCTGTTTTTTCTAGAGGTCTCCTTCAAAGTGTGTTGAAACTGACCTCCTTTTGTGCATGCCAATCCAAGGGCACACCATTAAAGCCTCAGAGTCTTTGCCAAATGCTACAAAATTCCCACTTTTGCCACTTTGGATTCCAGAGAATTTCTGAGGGGAAAGCCTGCAGGAATATTTGAGACTTAGATAAATCAAAATGTAGATATTGGTTATTGATAGATAATTTATACTTCAGAYTTTTTWAAAAAAACCTACCATTTATCTACCGAATTTACCACATTCCCTCATTCTCAACTATGTGAGAGCTGAGTGTTTTTTCAATTTTATCTGGATTTTCTCCTTTAAGAAACTCCCAAGACCTGTTCTTTTTTCTGGCTCTTGTGTTCCCCAATTTTATTTTTTTTTAATCAGGGGAGATACAGCATCAAGATAATTTCACCAGTATGACCTTTRGAGCTACAGGTAAGAAATCTAGGACACATTTCCAGTCTGTGCAAGGGGCAAAGGCAAAGCCTGAAGCTTGTTGGGGAGAGAGGTCAAAAACTATTCTGAGTCCTCTGATTTAAACAGAACCTTTATATCTCCAGTATCCACTCTGATTTTTCAAGAGACACCACTTAAATAAATTGTCAGTGTCCTTATGAAATCCCTAGGTGGAATATGGATACAAGACATCTTTTAAAACACACAAAATGAAAGAACTGTATTTTAATTGCAGTCCTCATTGCTGTATGCCTGTATCAGCACATCAGCTCTATTAAAAACACTCTCCTAACACATTTAGAGATTTCAGTTTTGACACTAGAAATGTGTCATCCTGGCAGTCCTTGGCTGGAGGCTACTTGGTATCAATTGCCAGATGTAATTAGAAATCTGAAATTTGTTTAGAAGCTTGATGATCGCCATTCTTTGTGCTTTAACCCTGAGTTTTCTAGGTTTCAGATACAGAAACATGAGTTGCCAGAGGTAATTTTTTTTCACAGCATGATGTGTCATCTGTATGATGGAGCCAGCTTTAATTATTCAGTTGGTGCCTGCAAACAGTTGCTTAGTGATTGTGTCCTTTCTGTTCAAATCTGCAGTGAAACTCATTTGTGTGCTGGGTCACTAGCTGTTTTAAGTCAGCATGACCCTGCTGATTTAATTGGTATACACTAAGRAAACCTAGTTGAAAATACCTTTTTAAATTTAATACTTCTATAATATTTGCAGACAAGACTGTGCTGACCAATAAAAGAGACATCTCATGTGTTTTTCAGTATCCTGGTTTCTCTTTTACAGATGTCTTTATTTTCACTGGTGGTTCTCCTGAAGAGTACTTAAAATCAGCCCTGCAGCAATTTTACTTTTGCAAAGGGCTAGGTGAAGCCTGATCATGTAATCATTTGGTAACTCAAGAAGGCAAGCCTACATGAAGTTTTGCCCTGGAAAGCATCACAATATATTAATTCATCACTAAAAATATTCGYATTTGAACCCACAATTCTTTTAAAAAATAATTTTTCCACTTTTTTTTCACAAAGCTCTGTCGTTCACTTAAAAATATTCCAACTGAAAATAAAACCACATGYTCTTCTCAGTGGGAGAGAAAGTGTCAGGAGACTGGAGCCATGGCAGCTTACAGATTAGTCTCCCAAGAAGAGCCTGTGCATGTGTTGTGGAAGCAGCTTTCTAGTTACCAGGCACCAGGTGGTCACCTATGGTTGATCTAAGAAGCAAACACTGCCACAAATGCTATTAGTAGCATGTAATGAGATTAACTCCCCATAGTATTTGCTATATCCTTGAGGGTGTTGGTTTTTTTTACCACTGAAGCAGCCCAGGGCTGATAGCATCCCTTAGACAGTGAAAGAGTTTAATCTTTGATTGTTGTGTGCACATAATTCTCCTCGGCATTAATAGGAGTTAAGCACGCACAAAAAAGGGAAGAATAAAACTTGGGAGTTTAAGCAATCATAYTATCCAAGAGTTTCACAAAGGACCAGGCCGAAATTCTATGACTATTCCTACTGGGTAATAAGTATTTTCAGAGTTATATGTTTTTGAGGCATAAAGGGTGATTAGGGGTTCCAAAATAACAATGAAGATTTAGTAAAAGGAAGATTYAGCTGCAAGAGACAGAACTTAAGGCCGAGCTCTTATTTAATTAAATGTTCTGCTTTCTGTGWCAGGGTGAGATTTTGCTTTCTTTCATTTTAAAGTGACGAGTTTTGGTATGTGCTGAGCATTGCTGTGGGCTCTCTGGAAGTTTGGTGGATCTTTGTCTGGTTAGAGAGGACACATTTCTCCACAGCAGTTCTTGCATATACAGGAGYGAACTGTTGCACCAGGTGTGAGTTCTGTTTCCTCCTGTGAAAGCTGTGGCTGCTTAAGCAAAAAAAAGGATCCTCCCATTACTGCAAGAGTAGTCATCTCCTCCTCAGCTCAGAGGCTGCCTGAAGTATTTCTGGGGGCATCTGCTTCTTCCTAAGAAGAAGATTGAACATTTGAAGATTAAAATAGATGTTTTCAGAACTAGATCTGTTCCTCACTCATCCTTCTGTACAGAAGTTGGTATAGGGAGGGGATCCAGGACCAGTGAAGAAATAAAATCATCCAAACTGATGCTTGACTGACCTCTGAAATCACTCCACTTTGTCATTTAGAGGGCCAGTTTTTGCTGTCACACTTGCTGGTTCGTTGATTTCTGGTTACCAGGTCCTCTGGCCTCTGTTGGTGGTATATTTTTCTTGTATCAGTGGATATGGATTATCACTGTTTCTAGTTTATGCATTGCTTTTTGTTGTTACAGTTCCAACCACTGATAAGGGTAATTGGTTTGTGAAATTTTAGAAGTTAGGTATAAAAAGACATTGCCTTTGCAGCATAATGTTTGAATATGGGTTTGTATTTCCTGAAGATACATGCTGGATTTTTCCCCTCTCCCTGTTTTTGATAATCTAATTAGAGGGTAGTATTGTCTTTTTCTGCTTTATAATATTGGTTATACTTAAGCACATCATCCAAAAATTAAAGGCCAAAGACTGGGGGGACTATTTTATGGCTTGTTTTAACTCCAGAAACGAAACCCAGAAGAATGTTCCCTTTGTGCTGAAACAGGTATGCCTTCTCATTTTCTTCTCTGTAATATCTAGCATTAATTAATAGTATTTGCCTGTCCTGCACACAGAGGCAATCGATTTCATGTTACATTTGCAGTTTGTATGCAACCATTGCAGCGAAGAATTCCTCACATCCAGTGAAGAATCAGCGGAGGAAGGAGTTTTGAGGCTTTTAAGAGGCTCTCTCTTGTCTCTGCCTTGGGGTGGAACAGTTGCTCTGCTCTTTCAGACCAGGAAAGCAGTTGCTGCTAGAAGGAGACAGKGAATTTAATCCAGAAATTGATTAGCAACACTGTTTATATGTAAAGCAGAATAGAAGCTTGGGGCAAGTTTTGCTGTAGAGCCAGGAAGCTGGGCASTTGCCAGGGGAAAAGCTTATACCTGTTTCTCATTAGAGGCTTACAAACAGAGCATCTTGTTGTATTTTGTGTTGGTTGCAGAGACTCRGAGGATATTCCACAGCTGGTGAATTAGTTGATAGTAATATTACATTCAGTAGGATTACAGTTTCCCAAAGTGCACAAAAATTAACCCAAGTATTAAAAAATACTACTTTTGCACTGTAATACAGCTTTGATGATTCTATGGTTTGTTAAGGGAATAGCAATAAAGCTGTGATGTTACTTGGGAAAGAAGAACTTCACAGTTCTTCAAAGAGCACCAGTAGGTAAATTATTTCTAAGGTTTAATTATTTTGACCAACAACATATGGGGTTTTCTGGTACAAAACAAACAATACAGTTCAGGGATTAGGGTGGAYTATTAACTGTGGGGTTTTTTCCCAAGAAAATACACTGATTCCCACACCATAGGAAGACTTAAATATCAGTAATTTTAAAATACTGCAAAGTAAAGTGTCTAATCTGCAGCGCAAGGCTCCTGGAACAGCCTTRGTGCTTGCAAACAGATCTGTCATTCTTTATTCATGGGCTGCCAAGATGAGGAAATCCTCTCTGATTTGAACTAGGAGGAAGAATAAAAATTGTATCTAAACTGAGAAATTTTAATAAATACATGGCAAAGAAAACGTGCTCTAGGGAAAGAGTGGATTCCCTGTGTGTTAAGCCCTTATAGGWTGTATTGACTTGTCAGATTTTCAACAGGAATGGCAGATGAACTTAAAACTTAATTGCACGTAAGGTAATGATACCAAGACCAGAAATATCCTCCAGAGGATTTTAATTGGAGCTTTGGGTTTGGCTTCAGCTGCCATAGTGATGAAAACCCATTAGTAAGAAGAAGGCTGCAGCAATTTAGAAACATTAACAGAAACCTTCTGAAGTGATCAAAATTCAGATACTTCTCCCTAAGGAGATATAAAAGACTAAAATTGTATTCAGGGGTAGAGATATCTGGGAAGAGGAAAGGCAAACTTCTGGAATTATTTTTTTCTGAAGCRCTCATTTCAGTATTTATCCCTTTGCAACGCATTTTAAATTTACGTCATCGCTTCCCTGATGCTGCTGTGCTCCATTTTCCTTATAAAAGTGGGAGTTGCAGTGAAGGGCAAGGAAGCATCTGCAGAGTGTGCTGCAGAGGAAAGGAGAAAAAAACTTCCCTCCCCTGGCAGTCAGGATGCTGTGGGCTGAACAGCACAGCCAGGCACTGCAGCACAGGGAGGTAAAGTAAAAGGATGTTAAAAAAAAAAAAAAAAAAA
>QVAJ01000046.1:839623-867464 GCA_003546035.1 Mixornis gularis | reverse complement strand
GGGCTTTCAGACCTTTCCTGGAAGGAGCTTTCTGAAGTGCTATCCTTGTAGTCCAGTGCCTGGATACTGGACATTTCTCCATCAGGTCTGCAAACGATTTTCTTCTTATTTGCAGATACAGATACCCCTCTATTGTGTAGCCTGTTAGATCAGGCACACCTGTGGGCTGGGTTGCACAGGCATGCCCAGGAAAAAGTGTATCAGTAGTGATGCTTGGTTAAACAAAAATTGAATGAGGGCTTGATTTTTTTCCCTTACCATTCATCTGCATTTTGTGTTTGCACAAATTTAACATMTAGTCACTGTTGAAAGTGTCCCTCGTGTTCATGCTGCTTGATTGGCCTGAAAAATTGACAGTGTAAGTTAAGAAAACTGTTCTGTCACTTTTCTAGATGTGACTAACACCATCCCCATCTCAATAATCACACAATAAATGTCATTGATATTTGGATGAGTGGKGGGGCATAAGGATCTTATGGCTGTAGAAACTGCGTTGATGAGTGCAATTTTAAGTAATTTTCACGTGCTGTTTACTTCTCCCTGTTCTTGTTCTGAATCAAACAGCTGCCAGACTCTTTGCTCATATCAGCTTTTAATTTGAAGCTTTAATTAATAAAGTCAAAAGATGAGCAGATACTTGGATTTCTTCCAAACACAAATAATATTTATATATTAAAGTCTTTAGAAAGGGCTTTGACTTGCTTCCTGGGAACTATAAGCAGGTAAAATCTATCCACCCAACCACCTCTGTGCAATGTGGAAGTTTCTTCCTTTCTTCCTCTGTCAAATCACAGAAATGGTCTGTCACATGTAGAGAGAGGCTGCAAAAATTCAGTAAAGCAACCCCAGATGTACACAAGTCTCAGGTTCTCCCACTCCCATCTGTAATTTAATAAGTCACAGTCTCTTGCCATTTTATGAGGTGCTGTTGCTACTTTCTGCTCCCACAGTGTGATAGTTAATTTCTGTCTGATAAAAAACTGTTCCCATGGGAGACTTTCCTTCATTCCAGCTGAGCATCTCAGGATATCAATCTGGGCAGCAAGCCCGTGCTACTCTTAAAAAATTGCAAACAGTTTTTTTTCAAAGCCTTTCCTATTTCTCAAGCTGCGAGATGGGACCGTGTTACTGACATCAGCAAGGAGCTGCAAACTTCCCAGGTGTTCCATGGGGTGGGAGTGACACACACCTTGCCAGTGCTGGGTCCCCACCCTGCATGGTAATCAGTAACATRTTTATTATGCCAAGAGGTTGAAGAGGGAGGCAGCCACAGATGCATCTCTGAGYGTGCACCATGTGCGTGGTACAGAGAACTTGCTGCCTCTGGAGATCACCCTCAGGGCCCAGGAACCCACACAAACACTGGGAGCAGGGTGGGAGGATGTTGAGTGACTACCACTGGTGTTGGTCTGCAGGAGCTGTGACTCCTCAGGTCAAATCCTTCCCTGATACACGGACTTGGAGCAGCTTCAGTCAAGCCCAAAGYGTGTGTTTGAGCCTGATGAAAGCTGTGTGTCTTTGTCTAGCTTTGCATGTGGCTAATTGCATTTTTCTTTTTCTACCTCTGTTTAATGTGTTTATKTCTAATGATATATGAGGCTTAGTCTAGCCTGAAGCAAAGTATGTCAGTGTCACCAACTATTAAGCAAGAAGTTTCAGTGCCCACTAAAGGGTAATGGTTCCTTTCATTTCCTTAATGATAAGATTCTATAAACTCTGCCTAAACTCTTAATTTAAGGGAAATCTGACAAACAACTAAAATATCAGAGCAGAGAACATCTTCTGAAGGAGTCTGTGGTAACAGAGCCATCTGGATTTTTATATGTACTGTAGTTTTATATGTGCATTTCTGATAGGCAAGGAAGCAAAGTTTTAAAAATAAATGGAATTGCAAAGGGTAATATCATAACTGGATGTTGCAGAGGGAGTGAGACCTGCCCTCTTCCCCTTTTGTAATATATAATCTGTATCTTTCTTTCAAGGAAGTATAGCAGAAAGAATATATATTAAGAAAACTAGGTTTCTTCAAACTAAGTAGATATTATCTCTAAGTTTCCAGGCACTGCCATGCACAAGAGAATAGACTACAACCCTATCTCACATTTTACTTGAGAGCACTGTTTTCCTTCTCCATCACTTTCTATCATTTGGTTTTAAGCTCACATGCTTATAAATGTAGGGATTCCCCAGAGCAAGAGCAGCAGAGGCAGCACAGTGGGAGCTCAGGGCATGAGGAGGAGGRGGAGGAGGAGGAGGAAGAAGGCAGGACTGGTGCAGGCAGGTCAGTGAGGGCATCACTGGGGCTGATGCCTTGGGAAGGCTGGCCTGAAACAGAGACTGGACAGAGCTAGAGGATAAAGGAGGTATTTATTCAGAGGCCTTTAGGATACACCTTGGGCAGGACAAGAGCCTGACCAGAGCTACACCCAAGGTGGACCCAGAATGGTCACAAAATGGCTGACTGGTCACGAGATCTTATATTTTAATAAGTTTTGGTCTGTTTGCATATTGGGGTTTAATTGTCCAATTACAGCTTCAGGTTGTGAGGTCTCATCCTTCTTGTTCCTCCCTTCAGTCCACCMTTGTTTGTGCTTTTGGGCCTGAAAGTTGTCCTTGGTCTTCATCAGGAAGAGGATTTGTTTTGTTCTACTCTGTGAAGAGATCTTACCAGCACTTAATATGAGACTCAGAACTACACCCCTGGGCAGCACAGAATCTGAAAAACAGGAAAGCTGAAACTCAAGGCATGAGGGCAGGAAGGGCAGCCCTGAGCCTGCCCCAGCCAGGGACACTGTGGGAATGGCTGGCTGCCCTTCCTCTCACACGATGCTCTCAGCCATGTGCAGCTCCTTTCAGCCTGACTGTCCTCAGCCTTGCTAATTTACGTCTCTTTACAGGGGAGGTTTTCTGAGTTGGCAAATAGGTCTGTGTCCCGTACTCCCTTTTAAGCCTAATTAATTATTTTAATTGATTAATATTGTGCCAAGCATTTTGCTCAGAAGGGACAGCTCTTCTGGTTTTTTAGACTAATTACCAGTCTGGATTTCTGAATGACAATCCAATGCTAATTAATCTCACTGCAGTTCTCACAGAAAGAGACCCTGATAAGAACTTGCCAATTAACATAAGGGGGGAAATAAATCAACAGTCCTGTTTTGTTTTTCTGGCGTTCACTCCCCGTCAGATGAATATCACTATTAAATACAGAGATAGACTAAGTATGAAAGCCGATAGTGAGACTGCTCCAAACTTGCCCAGACATTACTAAATCAGGATCTAGATGTTATTTGTATGCCCTGTCACTCTTGTTGCTTGACATTGCTTGCTACAGCTTTTGTAAGCAGGAGTGAGATAAAGTGAGGCAGCATGGCAAGTGACTAACCAGGGAACAGGGAGTTCCACAGGGAACTTTCTGCAGTGTCCCAATGTTAATACCAGGAAGACACTGGAAAGCTGAAGGGAGCATTTTGGCAGCACAGGTTCTAGTTTTCCTGACTTGGTTTGTCAGGGCCAGATGCTCAGCTGATGATGATCACTCCCTTAAGTGCCCCAGCTCTGTGAGACCAAGGTGAGTTATGGGCASTCCTTCAGCCAGAGGGCTGTCACACACTGGGACACACAGGGAACTCGTGGAAAGTCCTGGTTTATACTCTGATGGTTGAATTTCATTTTTCTTTTTTCCTCTCTGCAGGCCAGAAGATTCTTCACCACAGAAGTGATGTCTTAGAAACTGTAGTCCTCATCAATCCCTCAGATGAAGCAGTCAGTACTGAGGTAAGTAGGAAATACTTTGTTGGACATGTCATAAAAGCTCCATTAAGTGGACATTATGAGGGCACTGAAGCAGATGTAGTTGAGGTGATTATGGAGCATCAGTCACTGCCTGCCAGCTTAGAGACAAACTAAAAATGTTATTTTTCAAAGTCTTAGCAGGTGCTGAGAGCAGGTCCTGACTGTGAATGAAAGAATATATTTGGAATRAATATAATGAAAAATGTCACCATCCCTTGATCTTGTCCCTGGTTTCCCAGACTCCTGACAAAGTGTCAGAAGCATGGGACAGAAACATGCCTCTGATCCCAGCATTCCTTTTCTCATAATGCATCAAATTCTCTTCCTGATGGAATGGAGGCAGCTGTGGTTAAGCTGCYTCTGCTTTTCTTTTGCTTTGCCATTGTTTGGTACCTCTAAATGCCTATTTTACTTATGAGGAAAGTGTCTGAAGGTGCCCAGGGACAAATTGGGCTCTGAGAGGATTTACCAGCTCTGYGGTGGTGACTCTAGGTTGATCATTCTGTCCTTCAAAAAGCATGTGACATGATTAGTGAACCCTGGAGAGTGCCCATAAGAGGACTGCCAACTCCTTATGAACTCAGTAGAGTCAAAGAACTGATTATGTTTGCTCAAAGACAAAATTGATTTATTTAGCTAGTGAGACTGAAGGTTGAAATAATAGGGATAATTGCATTKCTGGTCTGTGCTGGGAATCACTGCCACAGTCTCATATCTTTTGGGAGATGAAGGGGTTCTGCTGATGGTCACTGGTGAAAAAACGATATTGCTGTCAATTGTTAAATGAACACAAGCAGAAGAAAGGACTCCAAAACAAATGAAACTTCTGAACCTGTAGAAGTTTAAAAGCCACCTGAGTCAATGGGAACTTTCTTAGTAAAATACGATGCATGAAAATCTCATCACAAGCCATTAGAGGTGTTTGGTAAGGACAAGGGGGTCAGCAGGACAGCAGCTCTGTGCATTCATTCTGAGTWAAAAGCCATCAAGTGTGTGCATGTGTGAAGAGGTGGAAGAGATGAAAAACTGACAAATGCAGGGAAATGCTGTTGCTATTACTTGTCGTTCCTTTGATGGATGACTACCTGGAAGAACATGATCTGACACCCATTAATGGTTTCTGAACCCTGGGCTCACTGCTTTGGCTCTGGAAGATGTTTGGCTAAGTTACTGTAAATTTCATCTCACAAGACTGTGGGAGGTGATCTTGACTTTGCTTTCATCCTGCCAAACTGGTCACAGTCAGACAGATCAGATTTAACTTGCTGGCTAAGCAAGGGTCTGAATAGACACAATTCAGGAGGAGACTATCAGAAAGAGGTGTCAGAATTAAATCAGAGGTTGGAGTAGACATTCTCTGTTCACTATGGCAAATAGAAAACTTCATTTCATATATCAGAGATTTCCAGGGTGCATCTGGGGGAGACAGAGATATACCATGAAGCTCTGACTTGACTAGAAGAGGAACTGGAATCTATTTACTCAGGAAAAAAACCAAAAATGCACTAAGATGTTTCTTTGTTTTTTGTTAAAAACAAACCAAAATAAAAAAAAGGCAAAAAAAAAAGAAAACCAAGCCAAACAAACAAACAAAAAAGAGAAAGAAATACAATATACCTGGTGACCTGGCTGTTAATAACCTTACCTGGTGGTAGTCCATGCATGACTGTGTCCAAAGCTCCTGTCATGTTCTGTCAAATGCCAAACACCTCCCATAAGAAAGAGGCCCAAAGCAGGACAGATTGCTGTTTCCTGAAGAAAATCCCAATGAGCATTTACATCCTTTTTAGGAATTCCCCACTCCATTGCTTTAATGTTCTTGTGACTGTACCATAGATTTGGGAAACCATTGATGTGCTGGTCTCTCTTCTCACTCCATCCTAAACTCTGTTTTGACTGAGCCTACATCTTGCCATGCACTTCCTTCAACCAATTTTGAACTTTAACCAATAGTTAAAATGGAATCATCACCTTGCAGTATTTGTTCTAAAACTGAGTGGTCTTGAAATCAGGAGACCAATTTCTGGTAGTCTTTCAAAAAACCTTATTTGTACCCAGACACAGAATTTATGTTTCTCTTAAGGTCTTCCATGTGTACACATTGTGATGTGTAATCTGCAAATATTTATTTACTTTCTTGGCATAGTCTGCTAACTCTACAGAATGTACTTCATTGTCAATTAATAAAATAGGTTGAAGGGGAATCATATGACAGTCACATGTCAGTGATTCACAAGCGATTCACAAGTCAGGAAGTAGTTTWAATGTTGGAAAACCTGATGAGTTTACACAAAAGTTGTCAGACTGACACGCACTGCTGGCAGCAACAAAAGAAAACTTAGAAGAGGAAGCCAGTTCTGGTATGGTTTTAATAGAGTGAAAACAGAAGATTTGAGTAATGYAGATCAGATAAATATTTGCACTTATCTATATTTTTGTCTGCAATAGAAATAGATACACTTCATACATGATACTTCTGATTTTATAACTATTTTGTGCAATTAGTGGCAGACCAGCATTAGTCCTACTTTTAATTAAAGGGACTTTCTGCTGCTCAGTACCAGGGTCACTTATTTAATAAAATAACAGTGAAGACGTGGTAGAGTTGGGATCTTCTTTGAGATACACACRGTGTGTGTTTTCTAGTTGTAGTGGAAACGTGAGTTGTTCAGCAGAGATTCAGGTTAAGCCTTCCTGGCTCAACCTCCTGGCATTCACAAGAGTTATTTAGAAAAATTGATTGCTTAACAATCAATATAACCCTTGGAAACAATTCCTTGCTAGGAGAGCTGAGTTGGTTGTGTCATCTCCATGGAGATGGAGCTTGGATGCAATATCGTGTGGAGTTGTCCCAGATGGACTCTGCTCATCTGCTCAATTAGTTTAATGTGTGGATAGCCTTGTTCTGGAATCACTACTCTGGTTTGATTTAATTCTTCCTTAATAGAGGAATTTGTGCATTTGAAATTCATTGCTTACCACAGACTGAATTGGTTTTTCAGTGTTGGGTAAGACTTCTGAAGTATTTGCAAAGCATTTACTCAACAGTATAGAGTCTTACACAGGTTTTGTTYGTAAATTTAGAATATATGGCTTTATCTTAGCATGCATGCAAATCTCCCCCTTGGGAATGGTAAACTAGAATATTTAATAGCTGTAAGTAAAGTAACAAGCATGTGCTCTTAAATGGTTTACCAAGGTTGTCCTGATACAATTCTGTAAAAGTACACCAGGAACTATATTATGAATAAGTTTGTTGTTAAAAAAATGATTTCTTCATTCAAGCTGTATTCTCTTCTGCTCCTTGCTGTTTTTTTCCATTAATGTGTTTTATTCTTCAGACCTTCCTTCTAATTGCACCTTCCCCCTCCTTTTTTTTCATGTTTTCCCCTCTCTCATTGTCTTTTGTAAACAGCACTATAACTCCATAGTGCCTTGGGAGTCCTGTTCCAGAGACTGGTTTTAAATTAGGAGAGGTAACCTGTGTGTTCTCAATGGCTTTTTAAAATCCATTGTTAATCCCATTATTGATGTKCTTCTCTTCTTCACCCTAGGTACGTTTAATGATCACAGACGCTGCAAGGCACAAGCTCCTTGTTCTAACTGGACAATGCTTTGAAAACACAGGAGAACTCATTCTTCAGTCAGGGTCCTTCTCCTTCCAGAACTTCATTGAGATCTTCACAGATCAGGAGGTATGTTCAGAAAAGTGTCTTCCAGGCAACGTTCCATGCTGGCAGAGATTCCTAGATGACTAAGAGTGGCTCTCTCTCTTGTTAGAGTTACCAGAGGCAGCCTGGTGCTGCTGATCTTTACTCTTCCTTATAGGCCTTCTTGAAAAAAAAAAAAATTTATTTCACGTTAGATTTCATGTAAATTGCCTAACAAAATAATTAAATAATAATTTGGGAAATTAAATTACAGCTTTCAGGAAGACAAAATCAAGGAGCCCTTGACAATGGAAGAAGGTAGTGCTGTGTTTAAAATACACAGGTTATTAATCTAAGGTTGCTGTGTTTAAAATACACAGGTTGTTAACCTAAGGTGCACATACAAAGCAATCAAATTGAATTTGACACCATGTTCTTGTCTGTTGCTAATTAGCAAGTGGCATTAATAAGACAGAGGGTGGCTGTTAGAATCACTATTTTTTACACCATCTACCTGCTTAACTTTTTTATGGTAGTGTCTAAAATACGGCCACTGAATCTGTAAAACTTGTGGTTTTTATGTACCAAAAAGATAAGCATGAAATGTACCAGTATTTAATGCCATTTGTTTCATGACTTGTTACTTTGCTCTCTTCCTTAATGTACTGTGTCTGAAAGCTCCCATAGGGCAGAAATCCATAGTAAACAAGCTGTCATACTTAATTTGGCTGCCACGTAAAGTATTTATTTAAATAAACTGTATGGCTGCATCCATACGAATTCAGTTCCCACTGTTAATTGGGAGCATGTCAGTAGACTGAGATATGAAAGTTCAGCACTGAAATAGCATAGTTTTCCTGAACTCTAGTTTGACCTTATTGTATCCATATGATCTATCCTCAAAGCCACTTTGTTCAGCAAATGGCTGGGGAAAGAGCTCTGATTCCTGCTCTCTGAGACAGCCCTGGCACTTAAGATTCACTGGAACTTCTCAGAGTTACTTTTCCGTGAAATTACAAACTCAAGTTCCTTGTGTCTCTGTCTAATTAGCAACACATAATTCCTGCATGCAAAACCAGGGGCAAATGCTACCCATTACCACTAGGAAACAAAATTATTGCTTGGAAAKTGGAAGGATGGGGGTTGGCCATGAGCTGCAGGTGCTGTGGGATTGCTGCAGTCGTGGGTGTTCAGGGTGTTCACAGCCCCATGGGCTTGTGAGTAAGGCTCATTTGGCTCATCCTCTGTGGCTGGCAGTGTGGTCACCAGCCAGCTGGCATGGCTCTCAGCAAGTCTTGGCTTCCAGACTGTTGTTTCTGGAGCCTCGGGGTCTCAGTGTGTCTGCAAGCTTTCACAAAACCAAAGAAAGATCATGCTCGCCGTGCCGCAGTTCGTGTGTGCAACTTTTTTTAAAAATTTGAAAAAAATAATTAGGAAAAAAAAGAGGTCTAGAGAAAGTGGTTAGTGRTTTTATGTTGGAACCCTGGAGGATGAAAATTTCAGGCTTTCTGTGCTAAAGGGTGCTGACCCTCAAGCAAGCACCACATTTGACTTGAGGCCTTGGAACAGGGCCAAGTGATAGCAGTGGGGTTGTGGGTGTTTAGTTTGAATAGTATTGAGTGATCTCACAGGGTGGAAAAGTTAGAGTTAAGATTTTAGTATATAGCAATACATGTGAGTCAAGATGGAGGATTTGAGACATTGTCTAAGTCTTTCTTCTCCATCTTCTTCTTCCTCCTTCTTCATGGGTCTGGGTGGTTTTCTGTTATTGGGTGGAAAATGTTCGCATTGCAGGCCTTGAGTGGTCATTATTGGGTCAGAAATACAAATAATATAGGTGTCATCTCATTATTGGGTAGTTATCACTTAACCTTGGAAAGAGTTAGAAACTCTCCATTTTACCTAGTTTTTCTCTAACTTGCTAGTTAGAGCTCACAGCTCGTGAGTCTGTAAATAGATAAGAAATAATAAACATCCAAGTCGGAACTCGAAACCTGCATTTCCCATTCATTAATCCCGACCTTGGCAAGGAAAAAAAGAATCCAGAACCTTCACAGTTTTCTGTGTGGTGATGAGATGAAAGAATTACTGTGCTGTCCTGATCCTAGTGGACTTGGCAGTGCCAGATTTACAGTTGGACTCAGTGATCTTGAGGGTCTTTGGCAATCTAAAGAACTCTATGATTCCATAGCCATGTAAGATGGGAATGTTTCTGGCCTCTGGCCATTTTTACTTCACTGGGCCAAACCTGAACTAAGGTCAAGAAATATGCTTGCAAATAAGTAAATACACTTTGGGAGACACTTGTATGCAAATCTAATTCAGAAATCTGTCTCTAGCATGCAGAATTCTCTTCAGGCAAAGCCTGAAAGCAGGATTTTCAATTTCTCCTATGTGGGAAGGTGTAAAATGTCCCATTCCCCTGCTTCTGCAACAACAGCTAGAACAGGAAAATCTTTCTTTGCACCTTTGTGATTCAGGGTAGGAGGTAATAATTGTGTTTTCTCTGAGCAGCCAACTTACTGTTTGTCTTCACTAGCTGTAACACCTTTAAAACTTAAGCATTCCTCAACAAATATCTCTCAATGTTTAAAAAGACATTCAGGTTTACAGGCATATTTCTTTGCTCACACAATGGTTTTGAATTTGGAGAAGAGAAGGAGTGGCTAACATCTCTTTGTGTTGTGATACTGTCTATACCCAGTGTCACCATTGGAAATTCAAACCCATTGATGCTTTTTCTGAGGCATGACTGAACTTGCTATTCCTAACAGTTGAATCAGTGCCTGGAATAAACTTTCTTTAATTTTTCATTAGCCTGGGCTTCCAGTGGCTTAGCACTGTCTGCATTATGCATGCCAACTTCAAGGAGCAAAAAGTCAGAATTTAGAAGTATGAAGCAGAAATCCAAATATGGTATAGTATAAACTGAAGAGGACTCACCCCAAACCTTGACACAGTATTATCATTAGCCCAGTATGTTAYCACATGATTTTTTTCTTTTTAATCTGGACAGAAAATTGGCCCTTTATGAGAAACAGTCTGTACTCTAGTTTTGTTTCCTTATGTATGCAATAGATTTGGATTTATTTATCCAGAGGAAACGATTTTTTATTACATTTGGCCTTTCCTAATAATGTGTCTTCAGCCCTGATCAGAGACATATCATAAGGAGTACTCTTGAGATTCTAAATCCATTTCAAAGCTGTCATCCCTGCTGCCCCTTTTTTTCTTAATTCTGCAATAGACAACAGTAATAGTTCCTCTATTGTCCTTATCTTTCAGTCTTTTCAGCCTTTTCTCCATTTGTTCTTTCTGCTTAGTTTTTTCATTTGCTGTCATTCAGACAGGGCCATGTCTGCCATATGGATGGGATTTATTTATACTCCTGTCAGATGGTTGAGGTACTCAGTAACAATGATACAGGAAGGTAGAAAATATTTTGGGCTTTGTTTATCTCTTGGTTGGACTGGTTTGTTGTTGTTGTTGGGTTTTTTTTTATAACAGCCACTGCATCTTTGTTGAGTTCTAWGTTGGGTAAATGCTAAAAAATAAATTACATAACATAAAGAAAAAAGCAGGACCTATACACAGAGAGGCCCTTAATCTTTTATACATTAATTTCCTCTGTTGATACAGCTTGTGGTCCAAGAATTTCCAGTTATTCAGCTGTAGTGTTATCTGTATCATCCTTACAAAAACTGTTCTTAAAGCTTGAACTGACAACTGAGTCTCGGCAAAGGAGGTTATGGTATTTTGCATGWTGATGTGCTGGTGTGTTTTCCACTGACATTTTACATCTGAATTACTTCTTTATAGAAGTTAAGGGCAAATAGAACAGAAATTAGCTACACTTAACTGAATGGTCAGTTAAATAAAGTCAAATGAGAGTATCTGTGGAACTGAGATAAGGTAAAATATGTCACATATTTCATGTTTGTCWACTTATCTGGGACCATTAAATACTGTGTTTTAGTTCAGAACCCTGGAATAGAAAACAGTTCTTCATACTGTGGCATGGAATTTTGTATTTTCTCTGCCTTTATTGCAGCAGTTGGTTTTGGTACTAGAATGTTAACTAATACTGTCAAAATTAATGGAATTACTCTAGATTTCAAATTTTGTGGTCCATTAATTTTAAATCAAACTAGTGCCAAGAGCATTTTTAACCCTATATATTTTTTCTTGATCTTTCTTTGGCTCTGGACCGTGGAATCTCAGAAGTGCAAAACTTAGAATTACAGATTCATAGAATTCTTAAGGTTGAAAAAGACAAATTCACAAAATTGTTTGGAAAACATCTCAAAGATCAACCACTCCAACTCTTACCCAACACTGCCAAATTAAACACCAAACTATGCCCCCAAGCACCACCACATCTACACATCACAAATACCTGCAGGGATGGTGACTCAACCACTTTCCTGGGCAGCCCAGTTCAGTGTTTGACAACCCATCTGGGGACRAAAATTTCCTTCAAACCCAGTCTGAACTTCCTCTGGTTCAATTTGAGACCATTTCTCGTCATCCTGTCATTTGTTACTTGTGAGAGGAGACCAAGCCCCCACCTGGCTGCAGCCTCCTTTCAGGCATTTGCAGAGGGCAATAGGCTCCCCCAGAGCCTCCTTTTTTCCAGGCTAAACAACCTCAGCCACTCCTTGTCAGACTTGTGCYTCAGGCCCTTCACCAGCTCTGTTGCCTTTCTCTCGACATGCTCAAGCACCTCAGTGTCTTCCTTGGAGAGAGGAGCCCAAAAACTTACAGCTGTTTCCATTTCTGAAGTATTAACTCATTTCTTAATCACAGATTCACAGAATCAGGGTTAGAAGGGATGTCTGGAGATTATCCAGTCCAAACCCCCTGCCAGGGGAAGATCACCCAGAGCAGTTGACACAGGAACAGGTCCAAGTGGATTTTGAATATCTGGGCAGCCCGTTCCAGTGCTCTGCCATCCTCAACATAAAGAAGTTCTTCCTCATTTTGGAGTGGAACTTGTGTTTCAGTTTATGGCCATTGCTCCTTGTCCTGTCACTGRCCACCACCAAAAAGAGTCTGGCACCATCCTCTTGACACCTGCCTTTGAGRTATTTAATATGTAYTGACAAGAACCCCTCTCAGACTTCTCTGGTTAAACGGGCCCAGCTCTCACGTTCTCACCTTCTAAGAGAGATGTTCCAGTCCCCTCATCATCTCTGTGGCTTCTGCTGGACCCTCTGTAGCTCTTTGTCTTTCCTGGTCTGTGGAGACTAGAACTGAACACAGCACCCCAGRTGTGGTCTCACTAAGGCTGAATAGAGATCATCTCCCCCAGCCTGCTGGCTACACTCTTCCTGATGGAAGGAATGGAGCTGGCTTTTCAGGAATGGTATCGTATCCCCTAGGGATACAATTGACCACCTGGCCACGGGGCCGCATTGCTGGCATATAATCAACTTGTCATCCAGCCAGATTCTCAGGTCATTCTCTGCAGAGCTGCTTCCCAGCAGTTCAGCCCCCAGCCTGTTAGTGATACTGGRGGTTGCCCCTCCCCAGTGCAGAACCCTCAATTTGCCTTTGTTGAACTTCATTCTCTACACCCACTTCTCCAGCCTTTCGAGTTCGTGCTGAGTGGCAGCCCAGCCTTCAGGTGTGTCAGCCACAGTATCATCAGCCAACTTGCTCAGGGTCCATTCCATCCCTTCATTCAAGTTGTTGAAAAGCAGTTTGAATATGAATGGATTCTCCTTGGCTGATCAGAACTCTCTGAGCTCTGCCATCAGTCCTTGATCCACCTCACTGTCTGTTCCCATAACCCACGTCTCCTGAGCTTTCTTCTGAGGATGTTATGGGAGATGGTGTCCAAAGCCTTGCTGAAGTGGAGGCAGACAACATCCACTGCTCTCYYCTCACTGACTCGTCCTGCTGTGCCATCACAGAAGGCTGTCAGGTTGGTCAGCATGATTTCCCYTTGGAGAACCCTTGCTGACTGCTCCTGGTGACCTTATTTTCTATTATTTGCTTGGTGATGACCTCCAGAATGATCTGTTCCATCACCTTTCAAGGGGTGAAAGTGAGGCTGACTGGCCAGTAGTTTCCTGGGTCCTTTTTCTTGCCCTTTTTGAAGACAGAAGTAACACTGACTTTTCTCCAGCCATCAGTCATCATCCACCTCTCCTTTTCTCCATGATTTTTCAAAGAATGCCTTAGCAACATCTGCCAGCTACCTCAGCACCTGTGAGTGCATCTCATCAGGATCCACAGATTTACAGATGTTAAGTCTGCCCAGCTGATCTCTAATGCAACCCCCTACAACCAAGAAAACTATTCCTTTCCCCAGCCTCCCTTATCTCCAAGGTATGAGGGCTGGCCTCAGCAGTAAAGACTGAAGCAAAGAAGGCATTCAGTAAYTCCACCTTCTCTAAGACTTCCATGGCCAGGACACCAATCTGATTTATCAGTGACCCCACATGTTCCTTAATCTTCCTTTTGCTGCTGATGTACTTGTAGAATTCCTTCTTGTTGTCCTTGATAGCCCTTACCAGACTCAATTCTAGGTGGGACTTGACCTTCCTTGTTATATCCCTGCATGTTCTGACAGTGTTCCTATAGTCCTTCCATGAGGTCTGTGCCTTTTCCCCCATCCCATGGATTTCTTTCTTCCATTTGAGATTTACTAGAAGCTCCCTGCTTCTCCATGCAGGTCTCCTGACCCCTTTGGCTGATTTSTTGCTCATGGGTCTGGACACTGGTCTTGAGCTGGAAGGAAGGATGCATGAATACTGAGCAACTCTCTTGGACTCCTGTATTTTCTAGAACCCCAAACCATGGGATTCCTCCACATAGTCTTTGAAGAGGTCTAAGTTCAGGATTCTAGTCCTGCTTACTGCTTTGCTTCCTCCTCACAGGATTCTGAGTTCCACCATCTCATGTGGATCACTGCTCTGAAAAAAACTCTCCTGCAGCCAACCTTGATAAATCTGGGAACAATATTGGCTTTGCAGGAGCCAGCCCACAGAAAGACCTGCACAAACAGTGTTGTGCTGGAATATACCCCATGAGAGAAGGAGAAAGGATGACAGCTGCCCATGGGAGGATGCTGGCCTCCTCTGTGTTGCAGTTGCTCTCTGCCTGTTAAGAACTTTTACTTTGTCCTTTAGATACTTGGCTGTCTCTTCTGGATGGACTGGACCAGCAGGGAGACTCGTGAGCCCATGGCAGTCATACAGAGGCAGCTCAGGCTGCATTATCCCCACAGTCCTCACACCCTCTCAGTATGATAGTTAGTACCATCCTTCTATAAAGTATGGAGGAGGCAAGGGGGAACCTTGTATCCTGTTGTCCTTTGACCAGAAATGAGAAAAATAAAAAATACCTTGGTATTTTGAAAAATATGGCAGTAAACTAATTGTGACACCAGGTTACTTTAGCATGGGATGGGGACTCACCAGTGCAGTACCAAATGAAAAAGGATTTGTCTATCTGATCAGGAAATATTATGTGTTGACATTAATTGTCATTAAAAAATGAATTTGTGTGCCTCTTCTTGTGTTTTTGTTTTATAACCCTAGATCGGTGAATTGTTGAGCACCACACACCCTGCCAACAAAGCCAGCCTAACTCTCTTCTGCCCTGAGGAAGGGGACTGGAAAAATTCCAACCTTGACAGACACAACCTTCAAGACTTTATTAACATTAAACTCAACTCAGCTTCCATATTGCCCGAGATGGAAGGACTCTCTGAATTCACAGAGTATCTGTCAGAATCAGTAGAAGTGCCATCACCTTTCGACATTTTGGAACCTCCAACCTCAGGAGGTTTCTTGAAGCTCTCCAAACCCTGCTGTTACATTTTCCCAGGGGGAAGAGGAGACTCTGCATTGTTCGCAGTGAATGGATTCAATATGCTCATCAATGGAGGATCCGAAAGAAAATCTTGTTTTTGGAAACTCATCCGGCACTTGGACAGGGTGGATTCCATCCTGCTCACTCACATTGGAGATGACAACCTGCCAGGAATCAATAGCATGCTCCAGCGAAAGATAGCTGAACTAGAAGAGGAACAGTCTCAAGGCTCTACCACCAACAGTGACTGGATGAAAAACCTGATCTCACCCGATTTAGGAGTTGTGTTCCTTAATGTACCTGAGAACCTGAAGAACCTGGATCCTAATTTTAGAGTAAAAAGGAGCGTAGAAGAAGCTTGTTTTACTCTCCAGTATTTAAATAAATTGTCTATGAAACCAGAACCTCTCTTCAGAAATACAGGAAATACCATTGACCCTATCATTTTATTTCAGAAAATGGGAGTTGGCAAACTTGAGATGTATGTGCTTAATCCTGTCAAAAATAGCAAAGAGATGCAATATTTTATGCAGCAGTGGAGTGGTACTAACAGAGATAAAGCCGAATTCCTGCTACCAAATGGCCAAGAACTAGACATTCCATTATCCTACTTCACTTCTGTCTCATCCCTGATTGTGTGGCATCCAGCTAATCCTGCGGAAAAAATAATCCGAGTTCTCTTTCCTGGAAACAGCACCCAGTACAATATTCTGGAGGGGTTAGAAAAACTCAAACACTTGGACTTCCTTAAACAACCGATGGTTACACAAAAAGACCTAACTGGGAACATCGCTAGTCCAGCTGTGAAACAAACAAAATTGAAACAGCGAACAGATAGCAAGGAGAGTCTGAAGCCTGCTGCAAAGACACCACCAAATAAGCCTGTCAGAAAGGAATCTAAAGAAGAAACACCAGAGCCTGTGAAGCCTAGTCCAGTACCAGAAAAGCCTCAGAAGCTGGAAAGCAAAGAAAAAGTTCCAGTTAAAAAAGAAAAACCAGCAAAAGTAGAGACCAAACCAATAGTGGTGGAAAAAGATGTAGCAAGCAAGGAAGAACAGCTAGTGAAATCTGAAGTTGCTGAAAAACAAGGTACAGATGTAAAACCGAAAATGGCAAAGGAGAAGACAGTGAAAAAGGAAGTCAAAGCGAAACCTGAAGACAAGAAAGAGGACAAAGAAAAGCCAAAGAAAGAGGTTTCTAAAAGAGAAGAGAAAACACCCATCAAAAAAGAGGAAAAACCAAAAAAAGAAGAGATCAAGAAGGAAGTTAAAAAGGAGGTGAAAAAGGAAGAGAAGAAGGAAACTAAGAAGGAAATCAAGAAAGAAGCTTCAACAAAAGAAACTAAAAAAGAAGTTAAAAAGGAAGAGAAGAAGGAAATCAAGAAGGAAGACAAAGAAGCCAAAAAAGATATCAAGAAGGTTCCTAAAGAAACRAAGAAGACAGCTACTCCTTCAAATGAAGCCAAAAAGCCAGCAGCAAAGCCTAAACCACAAAAGAAAGAGGAACCTGCTAAAAAAGAAGCAGTACCTGCTGGAAAGCCAAAGGAAAAAGGAAAAGTTAAAAGTGTGAAGAAGGACCTCAAAGTCAGTGGAGCACCAGCTGCCCTTGCAGCAGTTGGAGCCACAACTGTGGCAGCTGCAGAAATTACAGCTGGTGGAAAGGAGCTTGAAGCAGAGAGATCCCTTATGTCTTCACCAGAGGACTTAACAAAGGATTTTGAAGAGTTAAAAGCTGAAGAAGTAGAAACAATAAAAGAAACAAAATCTCAAGTTGGGCTTATAAAGGATGATCTGAAACTCACTGGCACAGTACAAAAAGAYGTCTTTGAAGTCCAAAAAGAGAAACTGGATAATGAAGGACCTGCTGAGTCATCTGATGAAGGCATAACTACCACAGAGGCCGAGGGTGAGTGTGAACAGACACCTGAAGAACTGGAACCTGTGGAGAAACACAAGGTTGATGACAATGAGAAGTTTGAAGACGAGGGAACTGGATTGGAAGAATCATCTGAAGCAGATTATGAAGAAAAGGCAGAGACAGAAGAAGCTGAAGAGCGAGATGAAAATGAAGTAGAAAAAACACGACTGGACWCCACAAAATCATACATGGAAGAATCAAGAAAAATTGCAGAAAAAGTAATGGCTCAAGTAGATGCCAACATTAARGATGAAAAGTATATTGAAAAGGCAGATTATGAGGCATCCGATGAACGAGCTGAAGAAGACAGGGAAGAAGCAATAGAAAAGGCAGAAACTGAAGAGACTGAAGAAGATGAGGAAGACAAAGCAGAAGACATCAGAGATGAAGAGGAAACTGAAAAAACAGAAGCCGAAGAAGACTATGTGATGGCTGTGGTAGACAAAGCTGCAGAGTCTGGTGAAGCTGAGGATAAGTATGGCTTACTCATAATTACACCAACTAAATGCTCAGAGTCTCAGTCTCCAGTGATTGAACCAGCTTCTTCTATCCATGATGAGACACTGCCTGGTGGTTCAGAGAGTGAAGCCACTGTTTCTGATGAAGAAAACAGAGAAGATCAACCTGAGGAATTCACTGCTACTTCAGGTTACACACAGTCCACCATTGAAATATCCAGTGAACCAACTCCAATGGATGAAATGTCAACACCCCGAGATGTCATGAGTGATGAAACTAACAATGAGGAAAGCGAGTCACCCTCTCAGGAGTATGTGAACATTACCAAGTATGAGACATCATTGTACTCTCAGGAGTTCAGCAGAGCTAAACTTTCTCCRCTTCCAGATGCTTTTAATGGAGTATCTGAAGGATCCAAAACAGAGGCCACAGAAGGTAAGGATTATAACGCCTCAGCTTCCACCATCTCACCACCTTCTTCGTTAGAGGAAGACAAATTCTGCAAATCTGCATTCCAAGATGTGTACCGGCAAAGAGAAAGTGAAATCCAGGGCTCTGACAAACTAGAAATCAAGGAACCCTATCAAGAAGATGGTGGAAAACATACTTCAGCAAAGAGCCCAGTTGACAGTTTGTCCCCTCCATCACCTGTTGCCAAAACACCACTGGGTGAACGCAGTGTGAACTTYTCACTCACTCCCAATGAGATCAAGGTTCCTTCTGAGTCTGCCCCCACTGCTAAATTGCCTGATGTACACCAAGAAGTTGCTGAAGAGCACTGTGCAAGCCCTGAAGATAAAACATTAGAAGTAGCATCTCCCTCACAGTCTGCTGCTGGTAGTGCTGGTCACACACCTTATTATCAGTCTCCCACTGATGAAAAGTCCAGTCAGCTTCCCTCTGAAACCAGTGAAAAGTCAACAGAAGCTCCTGTTAGCTTTGAGTTCAGTGAAGTCAAAGATGAGTCTGCAAAATGCAGAATAAGCCCTATGGATGAGCCTGTGCCAGATTCAGAATCTCCTATTGAAAAGGTTCTCTCACCTCTGCGGAGTCCACCACTGATAGGTTCAGAGACCACTTATGATACATTTTTGAGTGCTGATTTAAAGTCTCCCACCAGAGATTATGGAAGTCCTTCTGAGGGGAAACCTGAAAAAGACAAATCACCTGTTCAGATGAGCCCAGGTTCTGAAGCCAGCTCTGTGGGCCTCTTCCAGGAAAAACAAGATGAAAAAAGCATGGAATTTATGGCAATTAAGGAAGGCTTCAGCCTGGAAAGGAAAATGGAGGACACAGAACCCAGCAGCTCCCAGTCTTCACTGGTCTTGGATGAGCGGAAGTTAGCAGGTGATCTCTCACCGACTCAAGTAGACATCAGTCAGTTTGGTTCTTTGAAAGAAGATACCAAGATGTCAATYTCTGAAGGCACTGTCTCTGACAAGTCTGCAACTCCTGTCGACGAGGTTGTTGCAGAAGACACCTATTCCCATATAGAAGGAGTAGCTTCTGTCTCTACAGCATCTGTTGCCACTAGTTCGTTTCCAGAACCAACTACTGATGATGTGTCTCCTTCTTTGCATGCTGAGGTTGGTTCTCCCCACTCTACTGAGGTTGATGATTCCCTTTCAGTGTCAGTTGTACAAACACCAACAACTTTTCAGGAAACAGAAATGTCTCCATCTAAAGAAGAGTGCCCAAGGCCCATGTCAATTTCTCCACCAGATTTCTCACCTAAAACTGCAAAATCAAGAACACCGGTGCTTGATCACAGATCTCCTGAGCAGTCAGCTATGTCAGTGGAATATGGTCGGGAGTCACCTGAGCAGTCTTTAGCAATGGATTTTAGCAGGCAGTCTCCAGAATATCCTGCTGTAGGCAGTATACACCATATATCTGAAAATGGACCAACAGAAGTGGATTATAGCCCTTCRGATATACAGGAGTCTCCTTTTGCACGGAAGATTTCACCTGTGGAACAGTCATCTTACTCTCAAGACAAAGACATTTCAGAAATTATTTCAGTTTCTCAGATTGAAGCTTCATCGTCAACTTCATCAGCTCATACACCTTCCCAGGTAGCTTCACCACTGCCAGATGAAACTTTTTCAGGTGGTGTTCCACCCAGAGAGATGTCACTGCATTCTTCTTTTACCTCAGAAAAGGTGCAGAGCCTAGGAGAAAAGCTGTCACCAAAATCTGACCTATCTCCATTAACTCCAAGGGAATCTTCTCCCCTGTATTCTCCTACTTTTCCAGATTCACCTCCTGCAATGACAGAAGCGGTGTCAGCTAGTCACGCAGCTTTGCTGTCACAGCAAGTGTCTTCTATCAAAGCCTTTGGTTATCAGGAACCTCTATCAAAGCACAGTCCAGAACCTTTACTCAGCCCAGATAAAGAAGATTCAGAGAAAAGCAGCAGGTCACCAGAAGAACTTAGTTATTCATATGAGGCCAGAGAGAAAACTACTAGGTCACCAGAGAGTATCAGCTATTCCTATGAGGCAGCTGGAAAATCTACTAGATCACCTCAAGCCATGGATTTTTCCTATGAGACAAGCAGAAAAACTACTAGGTCTCCTGAGACCACAGATTATTCCTATGAGATAACCAGGAACACTACTAGGTCACCTGAGGGCACAGACTATTCATATGAGATAATTGCAAAAAATATGGGTTCATCTGAGGTCACGGATTATTCTTACCAGATAACAGAGAAAACCACCAGGTCACCAGGGGCCACAGATTATTCCTATGAGACAGCTGGGAAAACCACCAAATCACCTGAAGCCACAGATTCTTCCTATGAGTTAACTGGGAAAGCTACCAGATCACCCGATACTATGGATTACTCCTATGAGATAATGAGGAAAACCTCCAAGTCACCAGAAGCTGGTGGCTACTGCTATGAGACGATTGGGAGGACCACCAGGTCATCGGAGGCCATGAGTTACTCTTATGAGACAACTGGGAAAGCCTCCAGTTCACCTGAAGCCACAGATTATTCATTTGAGACAACTGGGAGAGCCACCAGTGGGAGGTCACCCGAAGCTGCCAGCTATTCTTATGAAGCCAGTGCACATTTTACTCCAAGTAAATCATTAGCGGAATCCCGCCAAGATGTTGACTTATGCCTTGTGTCCTCCTGCGAGTATAAACATCCCAAAACTGAGCTCTCACCCTCGTTTATCAACCCAAATCCCCTCGAGTGGTTTGCGAGTGAAGAGCAGTCTCAGGATCAAGAGAAGCCGCTGACTCAGTCCGGGGGAGCTCAGCCTCCTTCTGGGGGAAAGCAGCAAGGGCGGCAGTGTGATGAAACCCCTCCCACCTCTGTCAGCGAGTCTGCCCCATCCCAGACCGATTCAGATGTTCCCCCAGAGACTGAGGAATGCCCTTCTATCACTGCAGATGCTAACATTGACTCGGAAGATGAGTCAGAAACCATTCCAACAGACAAGACAATTACCTACAAACACATCGACCCGCCACCTGTCCCGATGCAGGATCGCAGCCCTTCCCCCAGGCACCCTGATGTCACCATGGTTGATCCAGAGGCTCTGCCAGTTGAACAGAATTTAGGTAAGCCTTTGAAGAAGGACCTCAAAGAAAAGACGAAGACAAAAAAGCAGGGTACGAAGACCAAGTCGTCTTCTCCTGTTAAAAAAAGCGATGGTAAATCGAAACAAGTGGCTTCACCAAAGCCGGCTACAAAAGAATCTTTAGACAAAATCTCCAGAACGGCTTCTCCAAAAAAGAAGGAATCTGTGGAGAAGGCAACCAAAAATGTCTCTAATCCAGAGGTAAAGTCCCGAGTGGAGGAGAAAGATAAGGATACCAAGAATGCAGCAAATACAACAACATCCAAGTCGGCAAAGACTGCAACCACAGGTAAGGACAAACAGCAGTGCCCTAGTGTTATGATTTTCTTAGTTGTTGAAGTGTAGTTGTTTGCCATTACATCAGCTGAGAGTGTGGCATATCCTCAAAGAAAGTTCAGGTTTTAAGTATAAATCTGGCATGTAAATGCCACATTTAAATGCATGAAATTCACTAGTTTTACTTCTATAATCTGAGATAATTGATGTCAGTTTGCCCAGAGAGTACATAAAATAGAAATAATTTAATAAAAGCTGTCTAAACAGTTAACCACCTTATAGAGTTGAAAGTACCACTTTTGTAGGTCAAGTAAAAATCAGTGGCAAAGTGAACTCCTTTATTCATTGTGAGAAATAAGTAGATATAATTCTCTTTAACATAAATTAATACAATTTAATATTGTGGGAGGCAGCGTCACTATGTCTCTTTGGATGTTCTTATTACTTTCCTGGATTGATTTTAAAAGCAGCATTTAAAAATATTTAAACATTAGTAAAAGCATTTTGAGTGAACTAAGCATGTACATCACATAATCCGGTCTTATGCCATCAGTGATGACTAAACATACAGAAATTTAATGTAATTTTGAATGTCTGCTGTGTGTTCTAAGTAGCAATAAAATATGAATTAGATTACTGAAGGAGTTATTGCGCTAATCTGCAGTTTCCGGCAGACCTTGTTAGGGATCATTTGGGGGATACTTTGATTTTTTCTGCTGCGAGGACTGGTGTTTTGTTGAAAGCTTCTTTCCAAGGAGCAGTTCTAGGATTCAGCACAAACAAACCAGCATTCAACTGACCTTAGCTTCCCCGTTTTTGGTAGTCCACTGTTCCTTCCTCACACCGCTGTTTGCATCTCTCTTTTAAAAGATGCATTTCAAAGCAGCAATGTAGTTATTTGTGCTGTGCATTAAAGTCATTAGGCATACTTCTCAGGTATGTGCTGGAATAATTAGTAACGACRTAAAACTGTAATAATGTAGCAGCAAGTATCTTAATCGGTGTCAGTATGCGCAATTAAAAAAAGACATCAGTGATTTTTTTATCATCGAAGATCAGAAAATATTTTGTAACAAAAACAATAGCAGAAACTCGCTAAATCAGGAAATCTTATCACTTCATTTGGCATTTTGCCCTGTGGTAAGTGCCAGGAGATGCTAGACAACTGTAAGGGAGTTTGCTGCCCTTACACCGTTTGACCCTAAATTGATTTTATTGCTCAGAGAATTGTTTACCAAGCTTTATAAACATGWGAAAGCTAATAAACCACAAACGTTGATCATCTGGGTTAAATTACTGGCTGAAGCCAGATTTTTAGTTTATACTATGATTCAGTTTAGAGCAAAAGATGCAATCTTTTGTGTAATATTTTTAATGTGTTTACATGTTGCACTTCATTTTGACTGAAGCTCTTCTTCTTAGAACAAGTACTATAAATATGATGGACAGAAGCAAAGAAATACTTCCCCCTACTTTTTGGAATAAGTAGATAATTTGTGTATGCAAATAAGGATACAGCAGGCAGACAAATACTTGACTCTGTTCCCTGAATTGCTTTCCAAGTCTCTCCTTCCAAGTTCCTCCTTGACCTTCTTTGTGCTCACATGTATAAGCTTCCTGATGCATCTGTAAGGCAGCCTGAGCATATCAAWTGCTATCATGTCTTACTGTGTACCTCAGATTTCAGGACTCTTTAAATTTTCATGGCTTCCTGTGTGATACTAGATTTTATAATCATTTATACCCTAGACTGTTGGAAAGCAGCRCTTCCTCATCAGGAAAATAATACCACCATTTACTGAATGGTAATTCAGTAATCACAGCCCTGCATAGTAATTGTCGGATAATAGTAATATATTACTGGAAAAGGTTCAGCCAAATTTTTGTTACACGGTAGAGATTTTTTATTGTATTACTTAGTTCCAATTTTTTAGGTTTTTCCTCCCATTACAATCATAATTGGGGTACAACAAAGCTGTAACATGTCATTATATGTAGGAGGGTAATCCCATAATTGGATACATCTCACCTCAGTGGTTATAACAATAATTAATAAWTGCATGTTTTTAACCAGCCTGTGATATATTCTTTTATTGTTTGGTTTCCAAAGGACCTGGGAATACTAAGGTGGCAAAATCTACAGCAGTGCCTCCAGGACCTCCAGTGTATTTGGATCTGGTGTACATTCCCAACCACAGCAATAGCAAGAATGTTGATGTTGAGTTTTTCAAGAGGGTGCGGTCATCCTACTATGTGGTGAGCGGGAATGATGCTGCAGCCGAGGAACCAAGCAGGGCTGTTCTGGACTCCCTGCTGGAGGGCAAGGCGCAGTGGGAGAGTAACATGCAGGTAGGCTGTACACTCCTCTCTCAACCTGGAAATCTAAACTTTCTCAGCTGTGAGAAACTAGAGCACCTCTGGAGCGGGTGGTGGCTGCCAGAGAATGGGGCCCTGTCTTGGTCTGAAAGACAGGTGTCTGCCAAGGAAGGCAGGAACCTTCCTTGGAATGGAGAAGATGACCTCCCCCCCCTTAATTTCAAAGCTATGATCTATTATAACTATATAGACTATAACTTTGAAATTAAGGGGCTTTCAGGCAAAGATATGGGAAAAGGAATAACAATTCTTAATTAGTATGCATAACAAGGCAAACAAACAACAACAACAACCAAAAAGAAAATAACCCCAGAAAACCCAGTGAAGCCTCTTCCCTGCTCTTTAAGCGCTTTCCCCTCTGGTGCAGTTCCCGTCACAGCCAGCAGGGGCACTGGTGGTTTCCGGTGGGTGGGGCAGGCGCGATGATTCCTCCACGGCTGCAGGGAGCGCTGTGGGGTGGGCTCGGGGAGTTTGTGGTGATGGTGGCTCGAAGGGTGGAGAAGAGGCTTTGCTTCACAAACTCCCTTGGGCAGCCTGTGAAAAACGAGGTTCACTTCCTTGGTAAAATTTAAAAAGGAGACAGAAAAGCAAAATATGGCTGGGTGCTTGACATTCAGCCAAGAGTGCAGGGTTAACTCAGAAAACATTTCTTTGAATGCATCAGCATGTTGCATATTCATAGACGCTCATGCATTATTCAAACATTCCTTTGAGTTTAGATGTTCTCTTGGTTTCAACTCCTCCTCCACCCCCCCCACCCCCCCCACCTGCCCTCATTCCATCTTGCAGATCAACATTTTTATTTCTCCTTGTGCCTCCATCCTGCAGATTAAATCTCCTTGTGGCTCCATTCTGTTGTCCCACTCCCTGATAACAGAGGATCAATAAATTCTTCCTTTGGGGTTCTGGGGTCTGTCACCATTATCTTCATCTAGACAGGATAATCCAAGAGTGTGGAGGATTTCCTGATTATGTGTACCATTCTCTGAGCTAGCTACATGAACAAAAAAGCATTCTACAAATCATGCTATAGCCCAAGAAAAAAAATATACATATCACAGTACTATTTCTAAGTTTTATTAATAGCAGAAATAAAACAAACTATATTCATACAACAAAGTTTTCTAACATTATACATGTAACATTCATTTTAACATATGTGAAAAATCAATAATATAATGTGTACTGCAGCCTCTCTCCCATCCCAAATGATGGGAGGAAGGAAAAAGCTGAGTCCTGTGCCCAACACCTTTTCCCCAGACCAATTCTCTCTGTATCTCTGCCTTTTCCAGAGAGTCCCCCAGGTAAAAAGAGAGAGTAACTAGCTGCGCTCCTCCCCTGAAGTGTGGCAACTTCTTTTGCCTCTCTAAAGCACCCGGTCTTTATTGTCTCCTAGCAACACTTATGGGAGAAAATTCCCTGAGAGAAAGAAACAAAGGGAATAATACTAAACCCCAGCAGGCCCCCAGGCTGGGCACCAGTGAAACCATTGATGATGTGTGAAGCACAGAGCTGCACTGCACTCAGCTGCTCCCACACCTCTGGGCTTTCAGACCATCTCCAGGCTTTTAAAACAGTTGAGAACTGGTTTATAGGACCAGTTAGCTGTTTCATAATTTTCCTACACCACATATATGATTTGAGTTTGGCATTGTTGCTGTTTTAAGTAGGGAGGAAATGTTTCACACTTTGTAATTTCATGCATTTGGAAATTTAATGTGCCTTTCCATTATGATGAATAAGTAAACAAAATATTTGTATATAATCTGAAGAGTTATCAGTGCAGATTACAACCTGATACTTCTCTTGAAAGCTGCATCTCAGCACCTTACAAAACCAACATTTTATTTTGATAAACTACTTATTTGCAGTCATTCTACCTTGCCTACATGCTGATTTCCTTTTATCCAACAATTTATTCAAGTATTGCATAAAAATCTGCTCTTTCCAAAAGAGAAACATACTTTTTGTCTGGGACTTCTTGAAAAGACATTTTGCATATCAACTGTTTCTGTGGTCCATTCAACAGACTTTCATTTTGTGTTGCAGGTGACTTTGATCCCAACTCATGACTCTGAAGTGATGAGGGAATGGTATCAAGAGACCCATGAGAAACAGCAGGATCTCAACATCATGGTTTTGGCAAGCAGCAGCACTGTTGTTATGCAAGATGAATCTTTTCCTGCATGCAAGATTGAGCTGTAAGAACAAGACCGCGCATCACAAGATTTAAACTTTGTTTCCAGAAATTCTTCGGTTTGAAAACACCTTTTCTGAAAATTCAACTCATCTATTTCAACTGCTGAACTATTTATCTGCCAAATGCTATACTGTGTCACAGTGATGCAAGTCACTAATATTTTTCGGTCTTTGTTGGTTGCTAAGGGAAATAACAGTCTTCCCATAGTAGAGTACGAATTACTGCGAAAATACAGATCCAGTTGCATCTCCACTGAACATTTTGAAACCATGCACTAGCAACCCCAACTGACTTTTGCCAGGTAGAGGCATCTGCCCTCTAAAGAAACAAAAAGAGAGAAAGAGAGAGAGGGGTAGGAGGAGAAAGTAGTAAATTATTAGGTCTGCATTAGTCTCATGGCAATAGATGTATCGCTTTCTACAGTCTGCTTATGTTCTCTCATACGAAGAAAATTTTAAATTTTTATCAATATGAGCTATCACTATGGGGATCCTTTTTTTAAAGAATTAAGTTAGCTCAAAAAAATAAAAAGAAAGAGAACATGGCTAGGAAGGGATGTATGACCTAATCACTCATCAGCAGCTTTCCACTTTAATTTGAGCTCTGCATACTGACACACCGTAACAATCCTAGGCCAAATATGCATGTAGTCTGCAGCCCGTCCAGAAGCCTAAAAGCTTTCTTACAACATGCAGAATTGTTGGTCTAAGGCATGCTTCCAGCGAAAGCCCACTCACTCCAGCCAGAACTGACCAGTCCACATGCTTGAACACCCATGTCCACTGTCGATTAACTGAAGCAAAATACCAAAGCAGTCGGGAGTACATACAGTAGACAATTTGCCTTAGAAAGTGACTTGAATGTACAAAGAAACTTGATGCACTTATTTTTTAATGCTGAGACAGCAAATTTATAAAACATCTGTGTAGGATCATAGTTACACCAGTAAAAGAAGCGTGAGTGTGCATGTGTGGTATTAGGAACTTATCTGACTGGTCAAATGGTTTGGTGCTCTGAGTTACATATATTAGTTATGTGAACACTTCATTGATGCACCTGGACAGCTCAACAAGGCAAGATGAGCTTTTTTTTTTTCAAGGCTCCTTTCGTACTGTGGAAGCAAGATTGAAGTGGTGTCCAGTATCAGAGTTACAAAACTTAGTGAAAACATTCAGAATGATGGAAAAGGTTACCTGTGAGCCTGTACAGTATTCAACCTTCCTTTGTCTTACTTGATTTTATTTGTTTAATTTAAGAGTGAACATGGGAACAAATGTACAGAAGCCTTTCTTTTTAGTGCTGTGTGAACTTTTAATACATGATTTGTAACAAACCTTTTCATTTACAGGTAAATGCAAAGAAAAATTTTTCAGGTGAAGGCATTCTTTTTAGTAGTTTCGTAAGATAAATGAGTAGTGTTGTTTAAGATTCTAGTGAGAATGGGTATTGAGGTAAAATTTATTGAAAACAGCCAACTGTCAATACCTTTTAGGGGAGAGGAGTATGGAAGGATACCCTCATTGTAAAATTATTCTGTTGATGATGACAGAAAACAGGATTTGAGAAGTTGATTGCCCAGTACTTATTAGGTTGTAACCTATGTCCTGAACCCTCACAAGATCTTGAAAAAGGATAGAACAAGCAATAAGCTAAAATAAGTTCCTTTCCTTTCCTTTCCTTTCCTTTCCTTTCCTTTCCTTTCCTTTCCTTTCCTTTCCTTTCCTTTCCTTTCCTTTCCTTTCCTTTCCTTTCCT
>QVAJ01000046.1:755289-839413 GCA_003546035.1 Mixornis gularis | reverse complement strand
TTCCTTTCCTTTCCTTTCCTTTCCTTTCCTTTCCTTTCCTTTCCTTTCCTTTCCTTTCCTTTCCTTTCCTTTCCTTTCCTTTCCTTTCCTTCTCTAGACTGCTTGCAGAGGAACAGCACCACTGCTCTGTGGTTTAAGACAGTGTGGATTTTTAGTCTCAGAAGCTTTGTCCCAATTAAAAAATCTTGTTGCATTGCAGAAGGTCTGCAAATCTGAATTTAAGAAGGTGTAAAGGCTTCCAGCAAGGAGTTATGTGCTGGTTGTATGAATCACCATTATGGCTGGTATGAAGTTTTACAATGTAGTGAACTATGACCTCATTTTATTTTCTCTACTTATAATTTATTTCAATTTTACATTGTTAGGATATTTTTGTTTAATAGGTGTATGTTTGCACTCCCAATTTTTATGAGGGTTTTTTAATACTGGTTTAGGGTCTTGTAAATGTGGGCTTCTCATGCCCATTTAATGCTGTGAATTACTGTTTGTCATGGTTGGGGTTTTATTTTCTTTTTAATGTCTTCTCTTATTTTTTTTTAGGTTTCTCTAGCAATGCTGTTTTATTTATTGCTATACTTTTTAAGTAGTTAAGAATAACCCAGAATGACTATGGCACAAAAGGCAGATGGAAATGTATTGTGAAAACAAGCATGTTTGCTGGGCTCATGTCATTCACTTAAAAATGCTCTTGTAATACATAGGCCACAAAAATATGGGCAAATTTTTTGGCAGAATAGTTGTACTATTTCTACAATTCTTTCTGATTTGTCTACTTTATTGTATAGGTCAGAATTCAAACCTTTTGAGTGGGTGGGAACAGATTTTCTGATTTTCTGACAACACCTGAAATGGTTTGTATCTCTGCTTTGGTAGAAAATCGTTTTAAGTACAGCAGTGGTCTTGTGACTAATCTCACTTATGCCACTTACTCCTGTGAATCAGGAACAATTTCACTACTGTCAGGGAAGTTACAGTCATCTGATCCTACTGTAAATTAAATTGGAACCAAGCCTTAAATATGCCCAAGCAAGTTTATGATGGCTGAAGCATTTGTTTTAACTTCTGAAATAATAATGATAATTAGACAGTTGCAGTTAACCTTAACATGTACATTTGCTTTTTTTTGCTGCTACAAGAATATTAAAACCCTGGTCTGGCTATTCTGAGGTATTGCAATGCCTGTTCCATCCACTCCCTTCCAAATGGCAATGGCACTTAGACTCAACACAGCGATGAGCTCCTCCATTGGCTCCTCTTGCCCTTAATGACTTTTCCTGCCTGTGGAACTAATCTACCTGTGCTAATCCTAGTACTACACAACTAGCTTAGTGTAACAGTCATCAAAATGTACTGTGTACATTAACGATGAGTGCTGTTGATCAGCATAGATTTCTAGGAGCATGGTTTGTTATTGATTACTCTAATTGTAAAGATTCAATATCTGAGTGCAAAGAACACTCCATTTCAATGATGGTATTTACCCATAACAGCATTCCCAATCATGATCTTTATGCTATTAATATAATGCTTCATATGATTCAATGAAGAATTAACTTTGGGGATCCCATCCCACTCTTGAACTTGGATAGGGCCTCTCTTGCATGCCTTTTCAAAGTCCTGAGGTGGGCCTGACTCATTGACCTCTATTTTCACCCCATCTTTCATAGAAATCACTTTTGATTTTTTTTTTTACTTATTTTACATAATGTGGTGAATGGAGATAACTGTGTATATGAATGTTGGGGTTTTTTTAATTGTCTATGATAGCTTAT
Organism: Mixornis gularis; assembly: GCA_003546035.1. Taxonomy (NCBI): domain Eukaryota; kingdom Metazoa; phylum Chordata; class Aves; order Passeriformes; family Timaliidae; genus Mixornis; species Mixornis gularis. The sequence goes on along the minus strand of QVAJ01000046.1, from coordinate 837,641 downwards.
GCATTTTAGGAGAGTTCTGGTACTCTTTTACTAAGATTTAATAAATTTGTTAATTGAATTTTCAATCCCTCCCAACACAAGCAAATGAGCTCCAAAGAGCACTTGCTGTGCATTTGGAACATTTCTGTCATGCGCTTCTCTTTGTTCATCTGTCGCCAGAGGTTCTTGCTCAGTAACAATGTTTTTGAGAGAAATAGTAATTTTCTTGGTCTGGATTTACTAGAATATGAAGAAATATAATGTTTACACTTGAAAGAAAAGCTTTCATCTTTTCACTTAATAATTGAACAAAATACTAAAATCAGCTAGGGGTAAGCATTTCTTAGAATGCAATTATATTATTCACCTGGTTTAAAAATGTTTGCTATCTAAAATTTAAAAAAAAGAAAAAACTCTTGTTTGTTGTGACTTTACAAAAAAAATCTGGAAAAAAAAAAGAGCAACTAAATAAAACAATGGCATAAAATATGGAAATAAAAAAAATTAAGAAGCAGTTTCTCTCTACTAGGCTAAGAGCTCCAGATGGCAGGAGCTACCTCTTCAAGACTGGGCTGTAATCTCAATGTAAAAGACAAAATCTGAAATATGCTTTCACGCATTTGCATGCAGCCATTATCTTCCAAACTATGGAAAGAAAGTCTTGTGGCTGGCTGAGAAGCACCTCACACATCTCCTCTCTCTTTGTTCTGAATGGTGTTTGTGTCAGTCTGCAGCTGTGTATGGTATTATGTCTTATAATCCTGCATCACTTCTATTCTATCCAGTCATATCTAATGTAGAAAATTAGTTTCCAGTGAAAGTAATATGTAGTGCTTTTATGATATTTGTGTGCAATATCCCCTCTTCCATTGAGGATATTTGATGTAAAGGAATCAAACTCAGTTCCACAATAAAATACAACAGTGGTAAAGTGGTGTTGACATGTTTCTTGTCTTCGTGTATGTATGTATTTTTAAGTTCTCCCTTTCTCTTAGTCATGACTACCTAGTACATGGAGGTTTTTTTTTTGAAGATCAGTGATTATTTGAATGCCAGATAAACCCCAGTCTCTCTTCAGAAACTGGAAAAGAAATGTGGGAGGATACTTTTATCTTGTGGTATAAAACATTACCATGATGTACCATGACATGGCTTCTCTTTGCTGTTCTCATTTCTGTATTCCTCAGCAGAATGAGAAAGCACCTCATTTTCAGTAAGTACACAGTCACTGATGGTGCCAAATGAAGATATATCAAACAGCCCACCCTGAGGTCTTTTAGCAGTTCAGCAAGAGTGTGCAGCTTGTTTCCACACAAGAGACCCTTCCTGGACCATCACTGCCCATTCATCTTGGCTAGAGGGGACAGAGCATTTGGGGAAGCTGAGCCCTCAGTTCAGTTTTTTTCTCTCTAAATCTTAGAATTCCTGTACTGCTGTTGAGGGATGCTGTAAGATCAGTCTTCCAGCCCCTGTAGTTGCTTGCTGCTGCAGTGCCTGCTGTACTGAGGTGCAGCAGTCAATGGTGATGGCATGAAGGCAGGTAAAGGCTGGGGCAGCAGAATGCCAGGGGTGCTCACTCCCAGGAGAAGCAGAGGTCCTGTGGTGTCTCCTTCACCCTCAGACAGGAGTCTTCTTTTGCAGGCCCTTATTCATCTCCAAAGTCCAAGGGTTTATTTGTAGCTTCTTATGACAGTAAGAAATGCTTTACTGAAGGCTTGAATTGGGCTGAGCATGGTGAAATAGAGAGAAATTATGATTAGATGAGTGAAGTCAAGTGCTGCAACTCCCACATYCTATGTAAAATTCTGCGTATGTGTACATCGAGGTTTTCTAAGCTATTGTGATAGAGTAACTGATGCTACTTAAAATATATTAAAATGATTGTGCAAAGGAGACTAGGTCAAGCTTCAATCCCAGTCATTTACTTGCAGCTGCATAGCAAAGTTCTGGATTTGCACAGGTGTAACAGTGGTCAGGCCTGCCTGGTGTGTGGTGCTTGGCTTGCTGCTTCTGGATGCCACATGAAAGCTCATTTCTTCAACACAGCTTAACAAATTCAATCAGCTTATGAGGTATTTCAGATTCCCTGGGAACATGATGGTTCTTCAGATCTTTTCAGTCTGTCAAAAATGGGGGATCTGTCTTGTGGCATCCTAGACCTGTTCATTCTTGATTTCTAGCGAGGGAGGAAATTTTAGCTTTTCATTGTTCCCAGGATGCAGCAAAAAAGGGGTGCTGAGGGATCTCTGATTAACAGCTACAGTGACATGCCATAGAATCAGCTTGTGTCCAGCGTTGCAACAGAACTCCTTGGCTTTCTAAAGCATCTCTAGGCCCATAAGCATTGCCCATGTCCTTCATTCAACAAGCAGTTTTTGACCACTGCTGTGACTGCTGTTGTAGTCACTAATCTTCCACAGATGTGACTGGTCTGCACTAGCCTGTACCATCCTCTGCTGTGCTGTGTGTGCCACCTGTGACACSATRTCCCACAGCACACTCCTGGAAAAGCTGGTGCACTCTTTGCTGGGTTAGGAASTGGCTGGATGCCAGCCCCAGAGAGTGGTGGTCAATGGTGCTGCATCCAGTTGTGCATTAGTGGTGTCCCACAGGGATCAGTGTTGGGGCCAGTTGTGTTTAKTATTTTTATTGATGAGGGGATCAAGTCTATCATGATCCAATTTGCAGATGATACCAAGCTGGGAGCCAGCTGGAGGGTAGGAAGGCTCCTACCCTCCAACTCCCRGTAGGAGGGCTTCCCTCCAATCAGTTGGAGGGTAGGAGACTCTGCAGAAGGTCCTGGACAGGCTGGATTCATGGGCAGAAGCCAACAATATGAGGTTCAACAAGACCAAGTGCTGGCTCCTGCCCTTGGCTCACAACAACCCCAGGCAGGGCCACAGGCTGGGGCAGAGTGGCTGGAAAGCTGCCCACAGGAAAAGGACCTGGGGGTGCTGGTGACAGTGACTGAGCAGGAGCCAGCAGTGCCCAGGTGGCCAAGAAGGCCAATGGCATCCTGGGCTGTCCCAGCAATGGTGTGGCCAGCAGGAGCAGGGCAGGGATTGTCCCCCTGTGCTGGGCACTGGTGAGACCGCACCTCAAATCCTGTGTCTAGTTCTGGGCCCCTCAGTTTAGAAAGGACATTGAGGTGCTGGGAGCATGTCCAGAGAAGGTCAACAAGGCTGGTGAAGTGTCTGGAGCACAAGTTCTGTAAAGAGCAGCTGAGGGAGCTGAGGTTGTTTAGCCTGGAGGAGGGTCAGGGGTGACCTGATCCCTCTCTACGACTCCCTGAAAGGAGAGTGCAGCCAGGTGGGGGTTGGGCTCTTTTCCCAGGCAACCAGTGACAGGGCAAGAGGACACAGTCCTAAGCTCCATCAGGGGAGGTTTAGGTTGGACATTAAAAGACATTTCTTCACACAAGGGGTGATTGGAATGCCCAGGGAGATGGTAGAGTCACTGTCCCTGGAGGTGTTTAAAAAAAGATTGGATGTGGCACATTGTGCCATTGTCTAGTGGACAAGGTGGTGTTAGGTCATCTTTAGATTTGCTAMTCTGAAAAGCCTATTTCTCAAATCTTTTCCAGCCTAGTTAGTTCTGATTCTGTGATTGATTCTGTGATTCTGTGACTCAGATTCAGCCCAAAACTACCAGAGGCTGCATAATGCTGACTGCCCTTATGATAGCAGATTTGCTGGTTTTTGACTGTTACATTCAGCATCATTTCCACCAGRTAAGAAAATCAGAAAACTACAGAACTAAATCAGCAGGCGCTACAGTCTTCACAAGCATTTTTTCTGGTCCTCATGGATGCTTACCACGTGATGCAGCTGCTTCTCTGCACTTCAACAATTCCAGCATTGCCAACCCCMGTATGAATTGCTGGCAAGGTGGAGGTTGACTGTGCATCTGATGCCAGYTTCACTGCCAAAACTATTGCATGCCATGATTTACACATCATACTGCAGATTGGTCCATCACCTATGCTTGTGAATCACACAGAAAAGGTAATTGAAATATCTGAAACAAAGCCAAACACACATAACAATGCCTATATGCACTAGAGTTACATCCTCTATACCTGTTAAGGTCCAGAAAATAATTTTGATTGAGCTTTTACAAACCTCATGTTATTTTACCTCAGTTCACCTGTGTTACTTTCTTAACAGCTGAAGGTAAACTGAACCACTGAGCCAATTAATACTTAATATGAACTCTCCTCAAGAGTGCAAGTTGGTATACCCAGAGTTTACAGTTTCCAAAGATGAAATTTTACCAGCAGTTACCCTGTGTAAGGATCAGAACAGGCTTGAAAATTYCTTTGCCTAAATCACTCAAGGGAGGGACTGTCAAGATTTGCAATAAACAAGATATATTGAAAGCTGAATTTTGTCCTGTGCTTGTCATTGGGGCTCTAATTCTAAAGTTATTTCTGTGCCTGGGGCATTTGCAATTTGGAATGGGTAGAGTGGACTTGAGTTCATCAGAAAGGTTTAAGAGTAGCAAGACTCAGTATTATGCAATTGCTACCTGAGTTTAGTGACAACTTTGATTTCCGTGGGGACGCTGATCTAGAGTAGGTGGCACAGTTTTCTACCATGTTTAGCATCTATAGTTACTTTTGAATTCAAGCTTTGTCACTAATTTTTGACCTATACTTCATTCTCCATGGTTGTATTTTGAAAGAGTCACTGTCCCAAGTTCAGGTTTTCAGCAGTAGTTTCTCTTCTACAGTTGAAAATCCTTTTCCTCACCTCAACAGTTCACATTATTGAATTTCTGGAAAGGTAAATTTAACTTTACTCTCCACAGAGGTGCTCAAATATTCAAATACACTTTGCAGGGCTGAATTGCAGTTTGTACATAAACCCAGGAACCTCAGCCGAAGTGGATGCTGTTTAGCAGACCACATCTTGCATCCATCTAAATCAGTGGTGCAATTCCCTCTTGTAACTGCTAATTTCAGCTTCCTGAAGAGGTAGGGGAAGAGAGGACACTTGCTAAAATGTGCCCCAGGCTGTCTTCTGTCTGTCTCAACAGTACAGTTATGACTGCTCAGGTCAGAAATCCCCTCGTACCAGCCAACTTTCACCCAAAGCTGCAGTGTCATCATYCTAGTCCTACAGTTTAAGGGTGACCAGAGAACACTGGGATGGGCAGGCAAGCAGCTGGGACAGGCCATTTAGGGAGGAAACAGGTGCCTGACACCAGCACTGTGTGTAGGACACAGCATATGACCAGATCTKAAAGCATCTTGTAACCTTATCTTGGTAAGGACAGGTGTTACCATAAATAGGGCCCATCTGTGCAAGGCTTCTGGCAACATTTATTTGAGCTGCAAGGGTATAAATATGTAATTTTCTTCTTGTGAATAATGGATAATGACCTTCAGTGCTTTGCTGGAACTGTTCTRCCAGCAACACTCAAGGGAAGAAGAGTTACACRTTTGCTTGCCTCAGCAGCAGCATATTTGGTGTCTGCCTTTGGTTTGAATTGGGATGCTGCTTCTTTTCCTCTTAAGAGTAGTTGAATTCTTACCAACACACCAAGCAGAATTTGCCTTTGTATTGGCCTCTGTTTCTTTTGGCTAATATTGTTGAAGGGTCTCTCCCAGACTTGGGAAAACATGAGAGAGCTGTTAACACTGTATGGCATGTACAAGTCTGGGAATGCTGTACCACTCACACTACCACAGTCAGGTATTATTTGGGCTGCTCGTCACAGCTCAGTGCATGCCAATGTACTACTGCTTATAGCAATGGGAGATTTCCCCCGCCTTTAGCTATAAAAACACCAGGAGAATGAGTAGGGAAATTATTCAAAAACTTTCACAAAGAAAGATACACTCCTGTGATTTAGAAATATACTGACAAGGGARAAACGGCAGTAGCTTTAATCTTAATCACAGCTGTAGTCAAACGAAAACAGGATGTGAAGGAACATTTCTAGGAGAGGTGTTCCAAAAATATGATCTAGTGTTACTACTAAGAAAGAATTTCATCTGTCACCTCCAGGAAATATTTAGCCAGTCCTAATCACATATAGAAAGGTCGAGACAGCTGTCTGAAGCAGGACAAGAGGAACTAGAAATGCTTCAAAAAGCTTGAGAGCTTACTAGTGAGAAAGTGCTCACTGGGTTGTGAGCTTGCATCAAACATCAAATCAAGTACCAGGGAGCCGGGCTGGATGAACTCAGAGCTTTTGGTGTTTCTAGAGCACAAAGCTRTTTTTTTAATATGCATATATATATATACACACATCCACATTCTCCCCTTAGCATCAGAGCTCTCATTTAAGCAGCAGCAGATCGAAAGTGTCTGTAYTGACTTCCCTTCCCCTCCTCCTTCTAAATGTGGACAGCTGCATCACAGCAGGCGACGGCAAACACAGCACACATGGCTGCAGGCATCTGGGCAGAAGGGCTTTTGACGACTTGAGGCCCAGTTTCACTCCTAGGTGCTGCTTCAAACCTCTTTTTAAACGTAATCCAGCAGGAAGGTAAAAAACAGGTTCTGTGTGCAATATGATTTGTGCAAGGGGGAAAAATAATCAAGTCTTAGATTTCCTGGAGTGGGGAGGAGAAAAGCAGGTAAGTTAAGCCAAGTTAGTTGACATTCTGTTGATTTTTCATGCTGTTGCAYTCGGTACAGAGCTACTGTATGTGTCTCCCTGGGGGAGATGAGCATATGCCTGAACAGCACTGCTCTCTGAATTAGCCTGTCTCAAAATTTGCCTGTCTTAGTGCTGACCTAGCTCAAAGCCAGCAGGTAGGAGACAGCACCAAAGAGGAGAGTACCTTCCTCCTCTCCCTCAAGCTTCATCTGCTAATACATGTTCTGAGCATTTTGAGATTCAGCTACATCCATGGTCCTCAAACCTCASGGTGCCCAAGCACTTGGTACCCCAAGATGCTTGCACCACTGAGACGTGGATGCAGGGCAGAGACATGGCTGGCCTCCTTGGAGAAGGAGAACAAATAAATGTGAGATGATACATACAAGGACCTTAAAGGGAATCACAGGTGAGATCAAAAGAGAAGCAGCAATGARGACTGCTGGAGAATTCAGGAGGGTGCAGGTACGTGTATTGGACATGTAAGGATTTGCTAGGTGTGAAAACAGTTTGGCTAGACAAAACATTAGAAAATGGTTGCTGTTGAGACCATGGTGAAAYCCATGGTGGGGAGCAGCAGGACAGTACCCACTGTACCATGGAGAAATACTTAGCTGGGGAAGGAAAAACTAAGTGGAAGATGGTCCCTGGTGTGCAGCTGGTCCAGCTGGCCGAAGTGTCAAGAAGTGGCTTCTCACTCAGGGTGATACTGAGGGGCCACATAATGAGAAGGCTTGGCTTTTGGTTTATGTCACAAATAATCTGGATCCTCTGCTGTAGGTCTTGGGCGTGGGGTCCTCCATCTGGCCCCCTGAATCTGATTTGCTGCYTGCAAAGCATTTTGCAAAGAAATCCCCTTCTCCCAAGGGCAGAGGGGCATATGGGAGGAGTCTGGGAAAAAGGCAGAGAAAGGTTGTATCTACTGTTTTAAGTTTATACGTTGAACTGTGGTTAGAGGAGTCCAACCCACATGCCTGGAATAAAACAGAGACAACCTAYAATATTCATTAGCAGGCTACACAACGCTCACACGAGGATTTTTTTCCTCCTATCGCTGCAATAGTTAAGTCTAAATAAATGTAAAGGAGGGGTAGTTGTGGGGGAAGGCAACCCCGTGAGACAGCGGGGACACAGCAGCTGGCAGCTTGCTGGAGCTCAATTAGCATTAGCAGCCTGGTATATCGACCAGCAGGCTGAGGGAGGGAGGGTGGAGGCCCMGAAACAGGCTCCTTGTGCTGCCAAGAGGCCAAACAATAACCAAGGAGAAATGTGTAAAACTGTAGTGTAGTGAAGATCCCAAAAGCTGATGCCTGTAGAGAGAAGCCCATACAGGAATCTGGATGCARGAGTCACTGCAAAACCTTTGGAGCTACAGCCCATGTTCTGAAACTAAAGGACTGAAAAACGTGGTATGGAGAGGGACACTACCTTCTCCTGTGTCTCAATTAGGAGTGACTATGACCTCTTTAAAGACACCAGTTTTAAGTACATTGTTCTTACCAGTGTATTTGGCCTTCTACTCTTCCTTAAGGTTCCCTAACTTSTAGTAATCAGAGAGCATTTAGACCAAGAAAGAGAAAAAAAATTTCAGGAGACTTTTCTCAAAAGTTTTCCAGGAAACTCCACTGCTAGACAAGCTAAGAAATCATCCACTTACCTGGCTGGAAACAGCCCTCTCTTGTTGCTCTATGGGAAAAACTATGGGACTTGCTGACAAGATGGGGTTTAAGGACYTTAGTATCAAGTTTCTTGGACATGAAAGAGCAATCAAGCTCTGAGTTCATTTGCTGGGAACTCTAAGAAAGGCATCTGATGTATTTCATGTATGCTTTCCTACACTTAAAACAAGTTCACAGGTCTGCAGCATGTTCTCAGTGGATTTACAGTGGGTCTGTGGTGTGAGCTTTATCACTGCAAAACTAGACAGATGCACAACAAAACTCAAAATACCTATTTAGACACTGTGGTAAAGCAGTGAGACCACAGTGCTGTTGCCTTAACAAACTGCAGGACTGTTCCTCAGGTTTTCCTGTTTTAAAGGACCTTGTCCCACTATGCACTCCAAAAAGTTGCTGGCTGCAGCTGACAAGATTCAGTGGGAATGGATGAAGGGATGGATGCTGATGCYTCACAACCACAATAAATGCACTATGATTCTTTCCTCCCTTGCCATTTCTTTGTGCTCTTGTGAATAGCTACATTGTTTTACTGATCTGAAGAATGGGGCATGGGACCGTGAAGGGAATTAGGTCAAAAAACTCATGAAGCAGTGCCCAGAATATAAAAGGAAAGTGCACTGCAGTATGAGGCTCCTTGGTGTGTGCTGAGGTGACTGCAYGTTTCTCTAGTGACCAGAAATGGAGCAAAGCAGCACCAGTAAATGCAGAAATTTCTAACATCCTTACAGTAAAGACATATCTGAATGCATGTACAAGTGCTAACTCACTAGGCTGAAACTCCTCATAGTTTTAAAAATAGCCTCAAGTTAGGCTTCCAACTCCATGCATAGTAGCTTGAATTTTCCAAATGGGTTGGGAAAAAGAAAAACCCCAATCAATATACGTTAATCCTCTTAGTGTCTGCAGTTCAGAGTAGCAAAGGCATTCTTTCCTGTGAGAAATCCCTACTGAAACAACTTGTGTTTGAAATTCTTCCCTTTTATTTTGTTCTTTCCACCCTCTAGACCTTTCATCACAGGCAAGCTATTCCTTATGCCTTTGTTTCTTTGTGTTGTCTCTATCCCATCTCTTGCCTGGCTGATAGTAGAAGGAAAACACATCATATACAGAACCAAGATTTCTAAACCACATGTGCTTTACTYCAGGAAACGGACAAAATGGGAGGCTTAATTTTGTCTGCAGTCACACCTRCAGCATGATTGAAGCAAAATATTAATGATGGTGAGTACTTCAGTTCACTGACAGAGGAATGCATACCACTGGATTCTTAGTTCCAGTACTAAGCAGATGCTTTAGCTAGATTCCTAGCTTCCATTTCCTGCTTAGCCTGTTCTCKCATCTCTCCTTCTCTCTCTGTGAGATGTACTTGTAGTTCTTCCCACTTCTTCAGGTTCTGCTCGTATTTTGCAATGTCTTCTGCTTCACATTCTGGCAGTTTTTCCTTGACAAGTTGGGTGGTCAGGGTTAAGAGGCTTTCAGATTCAACTTTGCCAAGTGAATGCAGTTTGGAGTACAGCTCCTGTCAGAAAAAGAGATTTGGTAAGGAGTGTCGAGGAGAAAGCCAGTCAGTCACAAAACAATCAGACACAAAATACGTCTCTACAACAAACATATCACTGAATTATTACTATTATTATTATTATTGTTGTTGTTGTTGTTGTTGTTGTTATTATTACCATTACCATTATTACTATTATTATTGTTGTTGTTGTTGTTGTTGCTGCTGCTGCTGCTGCTATACAGGCCAGGTAACTATTACAGAAAAGTGTTTCAACTGTGGTAGTTGCTACCACTTCTTCAAATGCTAACCTCTATAGAGTATTTGTCTTTTTAGCAACAAAACTGAACCAATGAAATTTYGTTTCCCTTAACTACTCAAATTCTCTTTTTTTCCAAGTTCAGTTATCAGGTATTAACAAAGACCAGCTGACCAGTTAACCACAATAAATGTAATTTAGACACTTCCGTGTTTGCGTCTTGCCTCAAAACCAACTGCATTATTTCATCCACACTGCCTGCATCCCTCCCATGTCACTTCAAATGTTCTCTTTCTAACAAATACTAAGTAACTCCCATAATTTTTCTTCCCAACTTATTGTGTCTGAGATGTGACTACACTTGCACAGATTATACAACACTGTTAAAGCAAGGAATACTTCTTCAGGGATATTCTACACCGAAACAGAGCAGAGCCTCAGTAAGGAACTCCAGTTTTCTTCCTTAAGCTGTACTTATCTAGATGTCCTGCAGCATAAAATGTTAATTCACTTAAGATGATGAATCATCCAGTGATACTATTTCTGGCTTTCTGWAATCTTTATCCTGATGGCTCCTTAACATTCTGATTAATTGCCTTGAAAGTACAGATACACAACCCAAGAGAAGATGATACATGACTGGTAAATTCTTTATCCCTTATTCACTCATTAGGTAAAAACACATTTTCCCAACCCTTCTTTTAAATAAAATATTTTACTCAGCCCAGCACTTGCAAAAATGTTAAAAGTAAGTATGTGTTTTAATGAAAGGTACGTCTGTATTTCCTTCATTTGAATKAAACTTGTTTTGCATTGCAGTACAATGGAAAGAAGATGTGGGGACTGTTCTCCTCCAAACAAAATCRCAGTTCTAGAGCCTGGCACATATCCAGATTCCCAGTTATCACTGAAAGTTTATGCACTGTGCATAAACAGTATGGTGGTCCACAGTATTCCTCTTACCAGAGCTCACGCTGGCAATAATCTGCAAATGCACATCCCCTCAGCTCCTGTCTGGAGGCTCTGCCTTGTTCTTAGGCAGGGAACTATTATGTCCCCTCTGAGGCCTCTACACTTCTCTCTCCCTTAGCCAACACAACTGCAGGTTTTGTTGTATTTTACCTTGGAGGTCTGAACTGGACAGACAGCAGATTAAAGCCTCTTTAAAATGCTAGACATGCAGGTGTGAGGGACTTATGTATTTGGTTCTGGGTTTTTTGTTTTTTTTTTTTATTTTATGATAAAGAATGAAGACAAAGCCAATGTCTTCAAAGCTAATGGACTAAAACCAAACTCAATAAACACACTTAGGTGTATTAATATCTATTTTGTTTGATATGTCAGTAAGTACACAAGGCATCAGTGAGAAAACTGAAGAGACTGTATAGCTTGGGTTTGGGGAAGAAACTTGACACCATGCTCATATATTAGTTACATATTAGTTTAAATGTACCTAGTTTAGATTATTCACACTCTTCCTRTTAAACTCTACCAGGGATGTGCTGAAAAGGGCTGAACTTAAACACAGGAAATTGAAATACAGAAAGGCAATAAACTGTAAACTACCAGGTCCTGTCTCCTAAGCCATTACTGGTATCACTGGTATCCTGGAATACTTCCTGCTCTTCTCTTATACATTAGTAGTACTGATTTAGGAAAGCAGCTGGCTGTATGTACCACAGGTACCAAAACCACACATTCTTAAATGGCTGAATCATGATTTTTATAAGCAGTCTCCAGGGCTCTGCAAGCAGACAAGTTAGGGAAGAAGGTGCATTGCTTTTGGAGAAGGTGTTCCCAGCATTTAYGTGATAAAATGTTTGCTGCCTACTGACCATTGACACAGATGGAAAGAATTGCCTGAAGAACATTACAGCGAGCAGTGAGCCTCAGCATACGGGATCTGAAAACAGGTAATTACAACACAARTGAGTGTCAGAGTCTAGATTACAGCTCTAACAGCTTTTTCTGGAAAGAGCCAAATGCCCTCAGGTCTTCTTGGTTTTAGTGGAAGCAAGGACAAGTATCCAGACCTGTTAGACTTCCATGCCTTTTTCAGGTACTTTACAAATGGTTGTTCTGAAGGCTGGCAGGAGACACAGAGGCCATTCCAGGGAATACCATGGAGGAGCATGTATATGTCTGGAGTAAATCCATATGCTTTTCCTTGCAKTCTGGGGTGCATGATTTGTGAAACAGAACTGGGAGTACAGGAGCCAGAAGCAWTTGGTTTTGAGCTCAAGGAGAAAGACGTATTGGCTAATTAATGCAGGGCTGAACAAAGTGCAACTGAATTGTTTTCAGCAGCAGAAGTGCAAACCTCTGCTGGGGTTACACAGAAGGGGCAGATAGTCTGTGCTGGGACAGCAGCTGGGAATGCACATATCACCAGGCTGACTCAGAGCTGCCACCTTCCCCCACACTTGTATGGATTTCTAGTGCACTACTGTCCTGTGAACTACACCTCTAAGTGTCCCAGGGCTCAACTGGGAAGAGCAGCTACTGCTGGCCTAATGGATTTGAGASAAAAATCTAGGAACTCCTTCAGGCTCAGCTGAAATGGCATTCTAACTCAAGAGCTCCTTTTCTCATTCACACAACCAGAAAGTTTGGCTTATTACTGCTGGACACCTAGATGTCACATGGCAATTATGTCTTTCTCATATTCAGACTTTTCTGGTCAGATTTTAAACACTGGGACTAGTGTTTTGGCCAAAAGTCACTCATTGTCACACCAGGGAACGCCTGAACTGGGATTAATTATGGAATTTGTAGAAAGGTTGAGCTGAGAAGAAAACTACATTCTTGGCACTCATCCCCAATTTGATATTCAGACCTCRTTTTTGAGCACTCTGCATTATTTTCTTCAAGGCTAGACAATGGATAGACAATAAGAGACACATAAAAACGTCTCACTCCCTCCTTCAAAGGACACCTAATGTTTACCTAATTCACTGTAATTCACCCAGGCATTAATTACCATATGCTGAGGACCCACTGACTGCCAAACACTTCAATTAAAAAGTTTTAACTGCCTACAACACAAGTCAGTATCAAAAGATCAGTGACAAAGTTATGTAAGTAAAAACTAAAGCAAGGAAAAGTGTGTGTGTGTGTGTGTGCTGAAACCACAGGATACTAGTCTTTTAACTTCTGAAATTTCTTTAGAACAGTCTGTATCCAGCACAACTGTCCAAGGTCACAGCCATSCAGCAGAAACAATGGAAACTGATGGGCTATGGAAAGAGCACTGCTCCTGGAACTGAAAACCAGGTAAGTTTTAACCTAAAGTACTCCATTTTTACCACAGCACAAATCAGAGGTGAYAAAATAAAATCAGCTCATTTAGCTAATTTATAGCTATGAGATGATCAAATAAAATGCACTTAATATATAGATGTGCCCTAATGAACAGCCTTCTGTGTTTCTTAATGTTATTGTCAGGATGACGACCTAAATATAAAAGGAAGGTGATGTGAACCTGACTTAATTCTCCAGTCTGAAAGTACAAGATACAATAATCCTACATAATTATAATGTWCACAAATGGACAATGAATTCAGGGTAGTCTTACACCCATTACAATTTATTTTAATGAGCAAGAGCCAACACAAGGTCAGATAACATGCCTCTAACGACATACCACTTTTGCAAACAGGACTGGAGTTATCATTTTGATGTATGAAAAGTGAAGATAAAATTCCAGCAGACAGACAAAAGACAAGTGGCCTTGAGCATTTATGTCTTTGTAGGCTGCTGCTTCCTGTTTGGAGAAGTGAAGATGTAAGGTGACATTATTTTCAAAACTGCCAAACAGAACTCCTGATGCACTGAAGGGGTGTCAGTCTACCAGCCACAGTAAGTCAGCATCTGCATTTTCTAGTATGTACCACAGAGATCTGCCACAGCTTAGAATATTTAGGTAAGTTAAACTGTCTTACCTTGAATCGACTGTAGTACTCAGGTACTTTAGACTGCTCTGTTTCTTCYGACTCTGCACATTGCGACTTCTGCTCTAATTTCTCGGCTTCTTCAGCAGATTCTGGATCAGGTTTGGCCTCAAGGACACACTGCAGAATGGTCTCCAAGGCATCAATCTGAACAATTACATTTGTCATGATGAGCACCAAGAGTTTGGAAATACAATCTAAGTAACACAACTGTCATAATTCAACAACTTCATTAATTCCCTTGTATTTTGCGATGATTTCTGTATATGCTAAACAGAAAACCAAATTCTAAAAGGAAATGAGACAAGCTTGGAAGGATTTTGTACTGTGCTTGGGATCTTGGAGTTCGTGGCTCTCACTCACAGTTAGTGCACTGCTTTTTGGGCTCTACTAATGGATAAGTACAAAGATGCAGCATTACTAAAGAATCAGCAAGAACCTTCTTTTACAAGTTCTTAGTTATTCACTGAACAAAGTAAAAAGCACCTCTATACAGATAGCATTTCTAGTATTGATAGCATTTACTATTTTTAGAGTAAGAAAGATGTAAGGAGTAACAGTAAGAAGATGTATAGGATCTTCCATGGACCTACTGTACCAGAAAGAGATACAGCCTTGTTTCAGCACCAGGATGTTCATCTACAACCCAGAGCAAGATGAGGAGTTCCTTAACTTGTCAAGGGTTTGTAAGCAGAAAAAAAAATCGCAAGTGTATTAAGCTGAGTTCTTGAGACTTCAAGTAAGAAAGATACCTCCAAAAGCACACACCTGAAGATAGTGGAAGTCAAAGATGTGACTTGTGACTGTCCAGTATTACTGAGAAGCTTCAGAAAACAGAGCAATAGGTAGGAGTACCTGCTGGGCAGTACCCTGGACTTTTGTTTGTCAGAGGAGATTGCAAGTTTAGTAGTGACATGAGCAAAAAGGAGGCTCCCATCACCAGGGAAACCTTCAGGAAAAAGCACCAAGAGGAGGAAAGACCTCAGTGACRTTCCTATGGCCCAGCCCATGTGGTCATGACATACTAAGTTACTCCTAAGCTGTCTGATTCCAGGATCAGCCCTGARTCCCTTAGTGCTGACCTCATGGACTGAATCTATCCATCCTCCCTGACTAAGGGCAGTGCAACCCTTTTAGGAATCACTTTGCCAGCTTTTTGGACCAGTATCACTCAGGCCATCATCTGAGAGTACAGAACACATACAATTAGCCATGAGAGCAAGAAGCTGTGATAGCTCATCCTTACTGCTAAGAAGTATGTCTGTGAGTAGTTTCAAAAACTTGAAAAACAAAGGTGTCTTTCCCTCCCTGCAGACACATGCTTCCTGTGACACAGACACAGGTGTCTGTAAAGGGAGGGCAAGGCTTAGAAAACATACTTAAATGGTCTGTGGCAGTAACACACACTCATTGCCAAGGACATGCCAGTAGACATTATCACTGCCTCATCAACTTAAGCACTGATTCKGTTCTAAACATTACTTCTCCTGTCTTGTCAAGGCCTCTGAAGTTTGCAAGCATCTTTTCATTAACAAGGCAGAGAATTCACAGGTTTCACTGAAGTTTGTCTTACGTGAAATTCCCCTTGTTCAGGGGGTTATAGCCTTTATACTTACAGCCTCTTTAGAGATTTTGATGTCCCCTGACAATGAAGCCACATTCTCCATCACTTGCAAGGCTCTATTGAAATACCCAGGTGTCCACATCAGTGGCATTAGATTGTAWACAGCTCTTAATCCTTTTGTCAACTCCACCTTCCCTGTGATAAAAACAAACTTTRTTGTTAGTGCCTCAACATCTGAACCATAATGGAACCTATACAGGTTGACTTTGGGTTCTAGCAATGACAGCAAGTGTCTTGGCTTCTGTGGTAAAAATGACACACTTCTACAAATTGAACTTCCATTGCCTTATTTTATTAAGGCACCTTCTTTTTGCTCAACTTCATTGAATTATGTGCCTGTTTCTGGTTCCTCACCCAGAAATTTTGCCCAGATGGAAATCAGAGTAAGTGGCCAGGTTTTCTGGTTGTCTGCCTTTGTAACAGCAGCTTGTAGAAGGATGCCTGAATATCTCAGAAAAATCTCTTCTTAGCTTTCAGCTGACTGTGGAGCATGTGTGCACTAAATCTGATTCTCCAGATTTACTTCTGTGGCCTTTAGGGTTTACTCACCCCTAACAGCACATGTTATGGCTAAGTTCTCAGCTCACTACCCTGTTTCTGCTGAGGCTTCCTAACAGAAAATACAGGACACCTGTCAAAAAGGAAATTTTGGTTCTAAGACAATCTGTGCAACAAGGTGGTCATTGATTTTAGCAGGACCTGTGATGTACTGCATCACTTACAATGTGGCTTCTGACAATAATTACTTGAGACCATGAAACTTCTGCATAATAGAGGAAATGCACATCACATTGTAGTTGCAATTTTTCTATGATTGTGACTCTTGGGCTTTGATTTCATCATTGTCAGCATAACAGATAATACCTCTTCAAGTGTAGCTTACAGGACTCATCCAAMCTCTCAATCCAATTTGCATTCTGGCTATTATGACACAAAACTATGAAAGACACTGTCTTTACATGGAAGAGAACAGTTTAGGAAAATCAAGGTGATAAGAGCACAGACAAAGCCTATGGACCATGGTTAAATTAAAACAGCTGAGGTGCTTGAGGCCACTCTGTGCCTGTAGACATCTTTTACTCTCTCAGAGGTCAGTTCCATTAGTGTTGGCAAGACTTTGGAATATGTGACATAACAGT
The DNA here is from genome assembly GCA_003546035.1 of Mixornis gularis. Taxonomy (NCBI): domain Eukaryota; kingdom Metazoa; phylum Chordata; class Aves; order Passeriformes; family Timaliidae; genus Mixornis; species Mixornis gularis. Next base: position 820,904 of record QVAJ01000046.1, on the reverse strand, counting down.
AAAAAGCTTTTGATCCACTGAATGTCAATGCCATGGACCAAGCACTATTGCTCTCAGAAAAGAGTGAAGCGCATTTTTGAAATACAGCCACTATTCCACCAATCTATATGACATTTAGAACTCTCCAAACTGAATGCCAATTGGACAGTAAAGTCCCTGTTTCTACCAGTATCTCCACTAGCAGTAAACTATGGATTACAAACACTGGATTACAGAATTATGAAAAATCCTGCTTTCAAATTTGTTATCACATCTATCCCCCTTTTGACTGAAAATGAGTTTTTTGTTCTGCAGTCATGATAAATACAAATCAGCATCCTAACTCTGCCACCACACATCATATTTTGAGGTGACATTTGGAGAATAAATTCACTTTTTATTACCCTCAATAATGCAGTAAAGAAACAAAAATTTACAATAAATTTTTGACTAGTTACTTACTTTCTAGTAAATAATAATTTTGTAGAGAAGAACAAAACCAACCTGCACTATATTCCACTTTAGAATCAGAGGAAATTAAAGAATTGTTTGCCCATTTCCTTTCCCTTCAATTCTGAATGTAGTTTGATCTAACTTCTCTTTAATACTATATAGCAAGTCATTAACAGTGAAGACTTCYTAACAGATACAGGATAAAGGCATTGCTACATGCTGTTCACAACCCCAACATTCACTTTACAGTGACTAGTAGAAGTTTTAAACATAGTGTTTTCCAGGCTGTGCTCTCCCATCTCATAAGGTTTAAAGATAATTTTAAGAAGCTCATTAACCAGAAGACTCTGTTGTCCATAACCTTATAATGTGTGTCATAAAAATCTATACTTTAGAGTATTGTTTTCTAACTTGTTGGTCAACCAACAAACCAATCCCACTGTTACWTAAAAATATCTCTTCTCTTTCAGCATCTAACCCAAACCTGCAGGGAGCCCTGAAATTGATTTTGAAGCTGTCTGATGAATCAAATTCAAACCAGTTCTACCCTCCAGGCCTACAAAACAGGTTCACTTGTAACTCTGAAACTGTCCTTCCACTATTTCTTTTCTTTTCCCTTTGCTTTCTCCTTGACTACATTTTAGTAAAGCAAAGATGCCAATTTAATTCAGCCACTGAAGACAACAGGGGAAAGCTGACAATGAGGGAGCTAAAACTTACCAAGGAGTGCATAGCCATAGAGCTGGGAACTAAAACCCACAGTGTTACTTTGCTTTAGACCAGTAAGCAATAGCGATGCTCCAATATTTTTCTCTTCTTCCCACTGTAAATAAGGTACCAATTAAGTAAGTGTCCCTTAACAAACACAAATATACAATGGCAGCAAAGACAACATGCATGGCTTTCATCACATCTTAGCAGTAAACTAAAGAATCATTAAACATGTCCAGTGTTCAGTTACATTATATCAGTCCTGAGGAACAGTACGAATTGTACCAAGGAACAACTCTCTTTAGAGAACACTGTAAAACATGAACGGTTGAAATTTTGCAGGAAAATTCTCCTTACTATCTACCCCCCTACCCCTTAAACCAAACACAGAAAACTGGTGTTGAGCATTGAATGGCATTGAATGGTATTTTGAATGGCGTATACAAATAATAATGTTATTTCATTGTTGTCTTTGAATGGGATTACTTCAAAATGCATATTAAGTCACAGCCAAATAAATAAGCTTGCCTTAAACATGTCTTATGTTCACACCACCCTTGCTTGCACAGCCATGAAACACTACACATACTGACAAATGCTTATCTCTGCAGCATGGATATGCAAACATGTACAAACACACTGGAAAAATGAAATTTTATCCCTTTACTTTTCACACAGAAGTGACTAAGCATACTTGATTTCTAGGAAATGAAGAAAATATCCAGTAGGGTAAATGTGGTGCTTTTCTCCTCTTTRGTGAAAACTGAAATTACAACCCAGTTGGGTAAAACCTGAAGGCACCTSTAAAATGCATTTTGGAAGATGCTTCATGTAACACATATGGAGGCCTCAAGCATTTGCCATATAGATGACAACATGCTGTTGAAGGCTTGAACTAAACTACATTAAAAATAGCTTCCTACAGAGATCATGGCAGAGTCCTTTACTGACTGAGCCCCTTCTGCAAAAGTAGAATAATGCAACTTCCAAGACCCTGRACTGTCATTTTGGCCTTAAACAAGTAAGCTGTAAATAACAGACCTGTAATCCTTGGAGACAGGAGAAATTTAATTTTAAAACAGATACACAATAAGAAGCAATAGACCTAAAGCCCAATAGGATACTAAAAAACCCAGTAAAAATGCTTTGTTATTCCGGAACATCACCATTATCAAGCTCTAATGGTGARGAATACTCAGTTTAACAAGATTGTATACAACAAGTGACACTTCTTTATTTTTGGTGGTAATTGATTAAAGTCTGCTTTGAACTGAAGTATCAATTCACATCCTTCAAATGGGCATACATTACATCTGAAAATCTCTACACACCTTCCCTTTCAGAGAAAGGAGCAAAAGGGGTGACAAGTGATTTGATGGGTTTCATACTTGGTTGTTTCTTTTTTTCTTTCTTTCTTCTGCCGTTGCACAAATAATGGGAAAATGGAGCATTTTTTCCCCCAGATAAACTTAGGGTAAATAAAATATATTCATGACTGAATGTGTAACTGACTGCACCACAACACTTGGAAGCAGAGGCTCTGTGTATCATTCTGAGTGTGGTCAGCTTACCGTACGTTCAGCCTTGGTTGCCAGGTACTGGTATAAAACATAGAGAGAAAGAAGTTGTGTTGATTGTTCATCAAAACTTTCTTGGAGCATGATCTCTGTTACTATTGACAGAGCATCTATGGAGGAAAACAATACTTAATCAGCACAGCTTCCAATACATATCTTCCTTTTGCACCCACCTGTGTTCACTGATGCTTTGTAATTGTAGTATGCTTTGAAATAGTTCAAGAAAAAGTTAAACATTTCTTTCAACTAGAATACACCTATAGAATTAGTCCTATTCCTTTGGGTTGCTCAAATACACTGCARGAAGGAAGAATGGGTTCAATAGCATGAAACTACAGCCAAGGAGCTTTAAAACCATCTTAGCTCTACACACTTTAGTTGGCTCTTCTTTCCTCACCTATTCAATAATTTCAAAAAAATTAAAATTATTCCTTTGTTCTTTTGTTTTGATTACAAACAAGAGAAGACTGGCTTAACTTCATTAGCCTTAGGGTGACAGGCAAAYACAAAGGAGCAGAAATGTTGTCACAGATCATCCACAATGGTCTCTCTATTTGGTAAGCAATGTTCTAGAGAAGCTCTACATGGAGCTCCAGTGGCACTGCCTGTCAGAAAGGACAGTTTGTAAAAAGGCCTCCAGTTTCACACAGGAAAGAAATACGGATAAAACAAGAGGGAATTCAAAGATAGAGTGCCTCAAAAAAAATACATGTATTAATTTGTTGTTTAACAAAATTTTTCAGTTCCTTTCAGTTGTCTGTTTTATAARAGCTTTATGCAAAGGAAAGCTTACTGCAATTTTACAGTACTAGAAAACCTGAAGTGAAATTAAAATGGGTCATCAAGATTAATATCTGTCATCAAACATGAGAGGATTACTCATCCAAACACTTAAACAGACAATAATGAAAGGCAGCCCCAGTATGGCAATTCAGCATAGCTGGCTTGCTCCAGTGGCAGGCAGAAAACCTACACAAATAGTTTAGATACACAGCTTTCTCAACAGCTAAATGTATGGAAGACGAATACCAATATGTATTTTGATTCTGGTAACACTCCAATTAATTGTCACTAACAGGTCCTATCATATCATTAGCACATACGTCAGACTTGTAACTGAAGAAGAYGGTTTACACTTGCACTAGGATTAATAACAGTAGAAACTGTGAATGGCACGAGTTTCAAAACTATAAAATTAATAAAATCCCAACAAAAATGAGATAAAAACACGTAAAAAATAGTTCAGAGGAAGGTGAAGTTGTGTTTTATGATGAATCCAGAAGAAATACGGCTACAAGTTTTTAGTTCAAAGAAAAGCTCTGTTAATGTAAGAGCATACAACCAAGGATGCAGTATTGGTATGTATTTTCTTACCTCCATATTTCTTCTGTTTTATAAAGAAATCCATCAAAATATTGAATGTAAAATTATCTGGAAAAATTCCATACTGAACCTGAAGAAAAGAAGGAAAAAAAGTTCAGTGTGCAAATGTGCTGTTCAAATCTTCCCAAGCACAGTGCTGCAGATACCAGAAACAGCAGAACCACGACACTGCATACTGATGCAATGTACAGTCAAGCAACACAAGAGATTAGCGTGGCTCCTGTGATGTAGGCCCTCCAAATTCTGATGCACTGGATTTGTTTTAGCATTTTATTTGAGCCTTTCAGACCAGGAATGGCACTGTCTATCACATTATTATGCCTCCYCTGCATTTAACGTGTTTTGGACACCAACGCTATTCAAAACCAAAAAGCTTTCTGAGAAAAGATTCTGAGAAAGGATTTTAAAGCTGTAAAAAGGCTGTCGCTAAAATTCAAGTGCAACAGTGATTTGTATTTTGATGAAGAAATCTGAACTTCAAACCACAGYCTACATGACCTGGCTGCAACAGGAATTCCTGTCAAGCCACACTTGAATCAAAAAGCTGATCAAATATATTCACGTCTCTTCCTTGGTAAAACTTACCTTGTTTTGTATTGTGTATAAGGCTTTATCTTGAGCGCCATATTTTAAGCACTGTCTGATCCAGCTGTGAATGGTCCAGTCTCTCAAGTACCAAGAATTTGGGCTATGCCGAAACCTGAAGATGAAAAAAAGTTCTGGTGACAATAYGACGCTGCTATCACAGAAACAAATTCTGTAATCAACCAACTGTGATTTTCCAAACTTCACCATTCACGAAGTCAGATACAAATCTCTCCATGATTGACTTTGCAGTCAATCACTGCTCTCCAAAGAGCTCCAGATAGCCCTTTCAAGTAAGAGAAGCAAAACTTTGACACATTAATAGTATGTACAAAGGGGAATCTGACCTTCTCACAAATGCATATTTAAACTTCTCACTTTCCAGAAAGCCTACTGCTTTTTTTCCTGAAAAAAAAAAAAAAAAAATCCCAAAAATAACAGTTTGGTATATTTATGAATGTTAACTGAGACTGGTATAAATACTGTAGTATTTTTTTACTTTGTCCTTGTGATTGTGTAAGATTGTGTTGTATAACATTCTGATGTATAATATTGCTGATCTTGTCGAAGAGCTACAACTGATGACATCAGCAAGTATCAGAATGACATCAAAACATAACTGCATCTGGAACTTTGGAGCTTGTTTAATCTCGTGCCTCTCACCCTCTCTAAATCATGCCTCACTTCACCAGTTAAGAATTCATTATGCTTCGGCACAGGTCATCCCTGGGCTGCTGCATGCTCCATTTGCCTTAGAAATGCTTCATCAGTGAGGCATACCTCATGCACAGGGAAACTCTGCTGGAAAGACTTTCCCTGCCCCTCTGCACAGGTTTTATCTATTCTGAGACACCTCACGCCATGACTTCAGCAGTCTTCCAAGGCAATGCACTTCAGTGCTCAATCAATTTGTAAATTTTAAAAGTTTTAATTTCATTCCATCCTTGTTCAGATACATGCACTTTGCTCCTTATCTGAAGAAACAGTGACAAAAAGCACATAAAACTTCAGCTCTGGAAAACATTCAAACACCAGTCAGGAGCTGCTGCCTTCTTTCTGAGCTGAATTTCACACCCCCCTGTGAATAGATGCATGCAGTCTTTCTCAATTCAAATGAAAACTGATCTCAGTCCCCAGCACAGAAGTGACTGCCACTTTCTGTAAAGAACAACAATGACTGAGCTGGGCTCATGTGCAGATGCTTGCAGCCCCAAGCCAAGCTGCAGCACCATTTAGAGGCAGGGTTAACTCTTCCATCTGAGTGAGCATGCTTTCCAGAACGTTTACACATTAATGTGGCCACCAACCCTCTTTCCCCCTCAGTAAATCTCTTGTCTATCACTGAGGGCTACACAGATGACCAAGCCTGGAAAAGTACTGCAGCCTAGAGAGCCTTCAGAACGAAGAAGGCAACCATGCCAAAAGTGGAGCTAAACAACTACAGMGTCTATATATACATTTTTGTAAGTGGCATATGAAATCTCCCCATTCAATTAGAATTTAATAGAAAAAGAAAAGCGTGCTTTGAAATTAAATTACAAGCATCCATTCTGTTGTTATAATTGCTTTCCATCTTCTTCTCTCTGGAGTTCAAATACTGAGAGAAGCAAGAATATATATTTGCCTTCATTAAAGTCCTGTGTCATGAACAAATGCTTTCAGGAAATTTCAATTACAGGAATTTGGATTTAATCATATTTTGATGAAAAAATTATCTAATTGCTAGACTCTTTYACCAGCCATTTAAGAAGGGTCAAGCTGGAACACCAGCACCCAACCATAATGCTGCCAACATCTTTTAAAATTTCATTAAATGGTTAAGATTTTTTAAAAGTGGAAAACAACAGCCCTGTCTTTCAAAAATTGTGACACTGATGCTCTCAAATACTTAGGCTTTCTACTGATACAATCTTTGCAAAAGAAAACCAAGTATTCAAACAACAACAACAACAAAAAACCCAATCAGCTGGTTTTAAWGCATTTGAATATTCAACTTTTTTCACAGCTCTATTTATTCTCTTGAATATACATCTCACAGTGAGAGAGAGTACTCCAATACTTCCTGCACCTTGGGATTGCTAAAGCTTACTGTAATGAAAGCTTCTAGCTTTMCAAGTAAAATTGGACTTGGACAGCAAAAGGCCTAACAGGGATGCAACACAGCCTAGAAACAGAATGAAGCTGATCCTCAATCAACACTCATTGCTGCAATCAATATGCACAAAATCCAGAGCCATGTTATAAAAACTTGTAAAAAATCTGCACATCAGATTTCATAGGGCTAGGACTGATTTTTGCATGTGTGGTGTGTGTGTGCATGTTTTGACAGCCACAGGATCTTTCAGATATAATTACTGTATGTGTGTTACTATTAAGATTTATATGCTGATCTGTATGCTCAGATCAGGTCTTGCCTGTCCTAGGTGCTAGGCAAATGAAAAGCAAACAGCTTCTCAATGAAGTAATTTTCTAGTTAATTCCAACAATTAATTACAAGTCAGTTGCATGGGAACCAAGAGAGGGGACTGGTGCATGAATRCAATATATATGCATATACAAGATCCCTCAACACTAGACACTTCCATTAATCCATGATGTGGTAGGAGAATTGGGAGTGAAAGGGAAACAACTACATGGCAATCTTTAGTTGTTCCTGATCCATATAATGCTGGGATAAGCTCTGTCTTTATTGTACTAGCTGAGAAGATAAACCAACAGAGTATCTGTTTTTTACAGTTAACCTAGACAAATCAACCAAAAGCAGGCACTTGTGTTTGAAATGGCATCAGGAAAAAGAGGAGGTTGCTCATCATTTTGACAAGCATTAACATCCTCCTCCTTCTCTTTGTCCACCAAATATGTCCAGGATATAATTAAGCAAGGCAATATGTTCAGGGACAGATGAAAAGACAGAAGGAAGTTAAAACTACAGAAAGAAGARGATTCTGAATAAATTAAATAAAGGAAGCCTCTAGCAAGTGCTGTGTGCTTAATGGAAAGACCAGAAGGTTATCTTACAGATGCTTGGTGCTGAAACTAATTTTTCTGAGAACTAATAAAAACCTGAGAAGCCYAAGATTCTTATAATGTGTTCAGAAAGACAAGAAGCAACTGTAACATTATTAGAGAAGCTCTCTGTTGGTACACTTTAATGTTAATGGCTAAAGAATCAATATGGTAATCCTTCCACTCATTGAACTGAGAACATCTGCCTCCACAGGGAATAAAACCAGAAATATCTGTAATACAGGGAGATCCTGGAATATCAAGGTCCTTGTGAATCTAACAGTACACAACGCAATACTCTAGAATTCCCTTTATTTTTAAAAGTCATTCAAATTATGCAGTCCAGAAACTTGATTTTGACTAACAGTTGTTTTGTACTTGCAAAATGATTATAACTTGGAAGAGAYACAAGGAGTGTACAGCCTCAGTACAAGGCAACCAGAATATTTTTAGCCAAGCAAGTACACTCTCTTGCTCACAAATAGGCCAGCACATTGGGCTCCCCTGTCAGTTTTCTAAGTTACTGCATAAAGCCCCACTGCTCATTATTTTCAACACTGCTGGRGTACTCATGCTGCATGAAAGAAACCAAACAATAAAAAAGTTTAACAGATGCTGAGAGCACTTCATGGGGTGCTGTACTACTACAGGAAGCATGACTTATTTATATTGGTGCCCTCACACACTGCAGAAAAGTTGAACTCCTGACCTACTCATTGATTTCAGTCTTGCAATTTTGTTTGTGCCATCAAGTGGTGATGCACTCTGGCTGCTTTCACACACCCTGTGTTCTCAAGGGGAGTAATGCAGCAAACCTGAGAGCAAAAAGAACCATCCCTCCTGGTCTGCATTCTTTTCCCTGGGTTGATAGACAGGACTTCACTRCTCTGGGGACAGTCACAAATGAGGAAGATGGTGAAGGAAAATTTGCTGCATTACAGAAGAGAAAGTACTGTAGAAGTAATATACCATGAGGAAGAGCACTGCTCTGCTCTTCCTGGTAGTACAGAGGGAAAGCCAGCTCAGCATGTTGGTTCCCATCCTTTGTTGATGACAAGTTCCATTTTGTACTCTATGGCTTTCTTAAGGGCCAGTCCAACCCCTGGTACTCCCAGAAGCTATCCTTGTGCAAGACTACTTTTTCTCTTCCCCATTCTCCCCTGATCTGTGAAACAGAAAGGAGAGACACTTCTTTTCTCCACCTTTACCTGACCTAATGAGAAAACRCCCTGTAATGATCCACACATCCTACACTTCCTATGTCTTGTACTTCTTTTAGAACTAGAGAAAAACATAGGCCTGCATGTTCATATACTTTCAACAGGCAGGAAGAGCGCCAAATTTTTTCTCATCCACTTAAAATTCTACAGAGTCCCACCACAAAATATTAAGAGACTCAAAATAAATAAATATAGTAGGAAATGTCTCTGCAAAATAGGAAGAAGCTATCTCAATGGAATAAATCCAAAGCAACTCCACGTTTTACACAAGTCATATAGGGCTGAGAAGCATCTTAGCAATGCCATGTTTTTCTTCTTCCCAGGCACATTTTTTTCAGCTACAGTGCATAATGATCAAATGGATTCCAGGCAGGCTTAGCATGGAAACTGGAAGGCTGTCACCCAAAACTCTCCCCTTGTTTGTCATTTCAAGCCACAAGCCTTGGGGAAAATCATCTACATTTTAAATGGACCCAGAAGCATTGCTCATAGTCTGTGTCAAAGAAAACAATCCTGGAAAAGCAATCGTTATTGACAGAAATTTCCTTTTAAACATGAACAGAACTTTATTTTTCCATCTCTTCTCTGCCCGCCATTTTACCCTTCACTTTTTTTTGTATAAATCCTTTAAAAATTTAATGTGTAAACCTACCAGTTGTATAGGAAATACCTCACATATTAACTGCCTACACTCAAAAACAGAGAGAAAACATCACTTTTGTGTTGAAATAAAAAACTRAAGTAGTATGTGTACTATGAAATCAATTATCAAAAGCAGTAATAAATCAGGTTAAAAAATTAGACCTGACAACTGTAACAGAGCATAGTCTAAGGCTGAGGCAGAATCTTACACAAGCAGACTCCCTGAAAAAAAMCCCCCATATTCAGGCCCTATTCTATTTTAGTTTTTATTGACTTTCCCYATCTTTTATTTTGAACTAATTTAACCTGATTGCTTTGATGCTAAAATTAATTCTTCTAAATTAAGGTCTCTCTACCTCCACATTAATTCATATTTCATGTACAACATTTTTTGTTCAAGATTTGCACAGAGCTCTTACACCACTSATACATGTCTGATGATGGCCCCAAAACAGACCTAAACGATCAGACAAAAGAGAAACTACGGTACAGAACCACAGCCAAACATCAAGGCTGAGCAGGAGGCTTTAAGGATATTTTTAGTATCGTGTCTTGTTTCATGTTATACCACATTCAGCTTTTATTTCTGTTCACTTCAATGCTGCAAGCAAGTTCAGTTTTCTTAACCCTTAAAATTAGTAATAAGACTAGATTTGGAAAAGGAGATATTTTGGCTAGAAGTTACTATACAGTTATTTAGGAAGACTYAGGATATCACCTGGATACCCTTCTTCTTACAACAACTGAAGGGAGAAAATTTACTATTGAGTAGTTTCAGGGTCGCTATTGCATTGCCCAAAACTACATTCATGCATAGAAAGCTCAGACTCACAAAATCTCTTTCCAACAATAACTATCACATAGCATTCACCATATAGCAGCTAGGATGTAGTTTATTCTTTACTGACCTAGCTATTCTGACAGTTTTTAGCTAAGTAGCAGATGACAAGCAGAATTTCTGATACAACAAGCATTTCTGCCCATTGTTGTCAGCCTCTTATCACTAAATGCTCTTCCTCCTTTTGATGAATTTAAGGCATCTTCTAGAGTAAAAGATAAGGAACAAGGCTTATTACAGTAAAAGAAAAAACATGATCAGAGTTGCAAAATCCTAGGTAAATTTTATAGATTTCAAAATAATGTATGAATGGACAARCAGTTTACCACAGTGTGAAAGAAATGCTTTGCTTATACACAGATGTAAGAGACATCACAAAAGAAATAGCATTATAACAGATCAGGAGCCTATGGCAAAGTTTGAAGTATTTTATTGGTATTCTTGGTATTGCAATATTTTAAACAACTGCTGGTATTCCTGAAAAGTATCTGAATTATTTATCAATCCTTCCATCCAAAGGCAGTCAACATTACAGAAATGCATACAGCTGGTCTTCCAACCCTCTGCCACCAGGTTCCACCAAGCAGCCTTGAAATCCCCTAAAAATGTTTGTAAAGCACAAAGCAGCAATCCTTCAGACAGCCTGATTAATATCCCACAGGCTCACCTTAAATGCCTCAAACCTTTATTCTAATTACTTCAGACTGGAAAAGCAAAGCCAAGGCTCCAACAACATACACTCAGTACACTCYTTGTCCCTGGGAAAACTCTTCAAGGCTGCTAAACATGTTTCCTAAAAAGCTCTAGTCATGTAGATCCAAAGCACTTCAGAATTCTGCATTCCCTGGCAGAACTCCAATGGAAGTTCACTTCTAAGAACRTGAACTAGTCTGTGTCAGTTTGGCTGAACATGCTCTGTATGCCTAACCTAAAATAGGATGACACCAGCCACAGGCCTTATCTAGCTAGAAACTAAAGACCTTAGCATTTAAAAATCCAGTATCAACACGATTCCTTGTTCCAGGTTAAAGGGAAGGTCACCAGCTAGCTCACTAGAAATGGACATTTGGGGATCCTCAGCATAACTTTAAAGTGAAAGAACACTGYTACCAAGAAAAGGTGGTGATGCCTGCTTTAGTTTCATGAACAAAACTAAATTTATMACATTCAGTTTTATTTCAAAYGCAAACTATGAATAAAGCAACGCCCCTTTTCGAACTTAAAATGATGAGGTGAACTGCAATGAAGGAAACCAAATAAACAGATTTTTGAATGCAGTACTTGTATTCTTCTCCTCTTCCCAGGATAATAGTTACCCATCACCCTTCACATCTCCCACTCCTTTTAAAAAAAGACAATCAGGAAAAATCCAGTTTTCTTCTCACACATATGAAGAATCTATAAAATTTCACCMTAAAGATGAAATTCACTCAAAGAGCAACAATTAAGAAGAAAAGGTTGTGTCATAATAATAACAACGATAATAAAAAGCCCAACATCTCCCCAAACTATTGACTGTAAAGGACAAAGCTCTCTGTGACAAATACCTCTGGACTTACAATTGAAATAATTGGTTTTGAATATAAATGTCACTAACACTGTATAGAAAGTACCACAGGCTGAGAAAATACACAGGGAATGATGAAGTGAGCTGTTGCTATAGTGATTYTGATAAGATTCTCTCAAGTGCCTTTCCTTGTCCCCATGCAGCCATAATAAAGTCTAATTTAAAACCAACCCTTCCACTAATTACATCTTTTTCCGGTATCCTGGCACACAAAAACAGACAAATTAAGAACCATACAAGATACTAYATTTCTTGCTTCAGGGAATTTTTTTTATTCTCAGCAATTTCAAAGTGCATCAGGATAAAACTTCCTGTTTCAAAGCCCAACAAAGGGTCAGTTCTGCTGGATTCTTTTACTTGGATCTCTGAAAACTGATTAACACAAGGCTGCAAAAAAAGGAACATATGAGTAAAGCACTGACTTGATTGTTACCATTTTACTAACTCAGCTATGCCCGTCATTACTTCAACAAATTAAACCTCTCTGAAAGCTGGTACACAAGTTATCAACTTATTTCTAAAAATGAAAAGGATATGATTGTAAAAGCTTGCTTGCAATTTCTAGTTACTGTTACCACCTTTGTACCCCGTTCACTTTGCCAAGTGACTGCCCACTACAGGCTGCCAGAAAGATAGTTTCCAGCAGAAAGGTAGCTCCCAATAGCTGTATTTAGAAACTAAGTTTAAAATCTTTTGTCCACCAAACAGTACTTATGTAATGGATTTTCTTCAACCACAGATAACTTTATGTCATTTCAGGGACTAAATTGCTTTCAAGCTCATTAAGCTTAATTCTTTAAAAATAAATTACTAGAGATGTTTTAAAAAACCTTCTCTTAGCTACCAACTACTGCAGGGATGTCACAATCAAGCTGGCTTTCCAGTAACTATTAACCAAGCTGGACAAAGATGTAGCACCAAGGGCTTTCCATGCAGACAAAACAGTGACTCTAAGTTCTGTGATAGTTGTCAGAGGGAAGTCAACCACACATTAAGGTGTTTCTGCCTTTTAGCACTAAGCCTAAACTATGACAGAATACCCCTTTTATGCCACATTAAACAGGCATACTTCATGTGTATGCATAAAAACTGCAGTCAAGAAAAGTAAATAATGACTTCTTGATTTTATGGCAAGGAAAAAACCTCAGCCTTTAACTAGGCATTGCTATTATTGTAYTTGCAAACAGCAACTTTTTAAACATGCCTAGTATTCAATGTAAATTTAACATAGGGGCTGCATTCTATATTGTAACTATGTTGCATTTTCCATTTATTTGACTCAAATTCTTTATGGTTCACAAAACAGCTCCCAGAAATACATCACACATYAGCTTCAAACTACTGTAACATTACACCAACTGACATAACCCTTGACACTTTTCAGTTTGATCACAGTTGAACTTGCGCCGATCATAAATGATGTATTTCTGTCTTGAGTATGTCAAAGGCTGCAATACAGAAGTGTACAAGCCAAACTGTTTATTCTGCAGAACTACTCAGCTTCACACCACATGCAATCAGAGCAAAAAAGAGGTGCTGGGAAGACAGTGCTTCAGGAATACAAATACTGAATGGATCTCAGTAACCAACTTAAGCATTTGCTGCCAAACACTTCACAAACTGGATTTGCACAGTTCAGGTTTCACCTTTTCAGATTTGCTGCTACAGGCACACAATTCCAGTTAGCCTAATTTTGACCTAATACCTGTGCTCTTCACATTTTTCATTGCTACAGTGTGATGTCCTTGTCCACTTCTCTCCTGCACCCCATGAGTGAAAGGGAGGCAGACATGAAGGCTTTCATACTAAATGTAAACACCTAAAAAGAGGACAAAAGCCCTGATACCTGCAGTTGCAGCCACAGTCACAGTTATAAAGACAACTGTTTCCAAGAGGTCAACCCTTGGTKAATAGGGAGATCTTGACTACCACGCAGTTCATCATTACACTGTTTACCTTCCCGCTCATGTCTCAATGGGCAATGCTTATTGGTATTTATTTTTTCTTTCAACCATGCATTTTCCTAATAAAAATACTTCTAGCAATGAGGAACAAGAAATGCTCAAGTCCTTTACACATTTTTAACTGTTCTCTAACCACAGTACCCAACCATAGTACTTCTTGAAGCATCTAGTTAGCATACCTCTTAGTATATCTAACTTCTGAGACAAGTGTGACCAAAATGTCCTTTGCCTCACGGCATATGTTAATCTTGAGGAAAAGCAAGTACATCAAGAATAAACATGGCAAATGGGACTCAAGCATTTTGAGTCCAGCTATATGATTGCTTTATTCTTATTCTCYTCAGAAAAAGACTGCAGTCAGATCTGTTATTTAAAGAGAGACAGCAGGTACCTCTCTTTAAGTAGTGCATGTACTGTAGGACAAATGCTCCTTTGCGTRGGTAGCTGCAAGCTGCACAGTAAAATCAGGTCATGCTACCCAGAATAGGCAGAGGATTTCATAACGCAAAAAAGGTATTTTGTTGTTTCTCCCCTTTTGAGACAGGAACACATCGAAGATTAGTAGTCATAAATATAGTGGTCACAGCACCAAGCCTGCCAGAGTCCAAGTAAGCATTTGGACAACGCTCTCAGGCASATGGTGTGATTCTTGGGGTGTCCTGTGCAGAGCCAGGAGTTGGGCTCAATGAGCCTGACTGGTCCCTTCAAACTCAGCATATTCTATGATAACTCACTAATGCTTTTGGTTCTGCTAATGACTGGCCCACAATGCAAGGCCAGGATGACTTGCTACTTTGCCCTTTTACAGTGGCCTACTCAGACCTTGTATTCAGGCTCTGCACAAACATTTACAGCACCAGTTCCCCAAGACATGGTACAGAGCCCTTATACATGTCATGTTACCCACTGCACAGGGGAACAGAGGAGACAGWAGAGCAGGAGAAACACTACAACTATGTGCATTTATGTACTGCAAGCCTTTCAGTCTGGCTTTATTTCTCTAATGCATCACAACTTTCAAAACAACACAACAGTATCTTACGTAAGAAGAACCTGCTGCTTTATGACTTAATCTGGGCAAAGAAAAACACAAAAAGAAATTATCACTGCAGGGCAGCAATTTCAATGAAAGCAAAAAAACCAAATCCTTTTGCTGGCCAAGTGGACTGCACCACTCATGCTGCACATGCTCTGCTGTCACACTCCCACAGTAGCTGCTACACCTYGTCCACCCCCAGTCAGACACACGAGCAGCCAGCCTGGTTTGTCAACTTGGGCACAGGCAGTGTAGCCAAGGGGGAGGGAGATGCTGCCCATTTCACACCCAGCTGCCTGCTGCCAGAGGCCATCTATTCAGCTTGTGGCTCCATTTAGTCCAGCTCTGCTCACTCCATAGTGGAACTTCGAAGAAAGCAGTATTTTTCCTCCTTTTTAAATGAAAACTGTCATTACAGAAGAGAGTAGAATAAATATCAATGTAAAGAGGRTCACCATTTAAGATTAAAGGCAGCTTTATATCCACACCAATTCTTGAAAAATACATTATTACTCATAAAGGTGAAAATCTGGTTGCAAATCCAGATCCCAAAATTTGCGTGCTTTCACACAAATTTCTAGACTGAAGGTTCTAGACTGAAGAGAGTGGGATGGGGGAGAAAATAACCAAAATCCCTGTTCACTTCTCAGCATGAGAAAGGAATTATTATTRGGTGTACATTTACAGCTAAGCAAACAGGCAATTTCTATCAGCTGCTCTCTTGTATATCACTTTCCAATGTTAACAATAATTCCAAGAAAGTATTCTTTGTTGCTGCTTAAATGCTCCCTAAACTAGATCCTGGGTCTAAATCCTCACCTGGTCCAAAGAGAAAACACACAGTTCCTCCAAGCTACCAGGGACCTGCCTCAATCAGCTGAAGACCTGGCACACTACACATGCACATGATCATTAATTAGATGAAAGCTGAGAGGCAAGGACAACCCCAGAACCTTCTGAGGATGTAGTCCAACATCCCACAGAGATGCATCAGTGGTGAAGATGGAAACCAACAGCTGAAAGCAGCCACAGTGTTATTTCTGAAATAACCAACTCCACATTTAATTGAGTCCCTCAGGCTTCCAAACTGATGTAGCAAAGGGAGACAGAGGCAGCTGAAAAGCCTGGGGACATTCTCCTTCAGGGACAGAGGCACATCAAGATTTTAGGAAACAGGTAAGGCGATAAACTCAGCAGACAAGAGAGGCTCAGACTTCTATCCAAGCTTTTTCCAAACCCATACTGTTGTTCCACCCCACAATGCCCTCCACAAAAAACACAAAAAGAAAGGTAAGGAAGGGACTATTCTGGGATTAGACCACCTAATTAGGAACCAAGGATTTACCAAGTAAATCTCAGAAACAGAAAGAGGTAACAGGAACTATGGCAGAAGGAACAGTTGCAGGTAGCTCAGCAGAGTGCTTCTTGATACAGAGAAGCACAGAAAATTCAATTGGACACATTCCAGCAGACAATATAGATACCTTTTCTTGAGCATGCAGCTTTGAAAATAGCTCATTATTAAAGCAACATTTAAACAACAAAAAAAGACCCAATCAACCAAGCAAGCAGCCAACCACACAGCTACAAACCAACAAAAAAGTAAGCACCCTGAATGACTGTTTTGGGTTTTTTTTTGGTTTTGGGTTTTATTGTTTTGTTTTGGGTTTTTTTGGGGGGGGGGTTGATTTGGGGTTTTTTTGTTGTTGTTGCTGTTGTTTTTTTCATTTTGCTACTGAGCATCTTATATTCAGAAACTTGCACCTTAACTTCCCTTTTCTGCTAAACAGTAAGAGTAATAACCATGACCTTTGGTGATCTACTGATTCAATATTCCTCTATTCAATTACAGCAAAGCATTGTTTTGTGGGTCTGTCTGCCATTAAGCTTCTGCCCTTAGGGAGAATATTTTTTCACAGGCACAAATATATATGCAGAAATAAGCTGATATACAAGCTGAATAAATACCTACTTATTTTCATTTTTGTTCTGCACTCTAATATTTTCAGATATTTCTGAAGATAGAATTATTTAGAAAAAAATTGAACCACTGAAACAAAGTAACATAGACCTTTCAAATGTGTTTATTACTGGGGCCAAAAAGAAATCTACAGTCTGTTGGAAATAATCACGTAATTTTCTAAATGTCTTGGTAACTGAATGCTGATGTAACATTTTCAGTCCTACAAATGCATAAACATCAATTTTTTTTTTAAATAAAAAGACAGCTACTTGAAAATTAACATGCCTAGTCATTTATAAGCTAGAGAAAGATGCATGCTAATGTAAACCTACCTCCTCCCCATCATAATAATTTTCATTTGGTTATAAAACCATTTTGTCTAAAATGGAGTGCAACAGAACAAAGATCTTGTCTTTACCTGTGGTGCGTTACTCCACCTCTTAGCACGGTCATCTTAAATGTTCTTTCCATTTCCAAAGGCTTTCACCTTCTGGAACTTGTACCACACYTGCTACCTGTTACTACATACTGTGCAGCAATGTGCCTCAAAACCACAGACAGTCTGAGCACAATAGTTTGTACTGGATCCACTCTACTGTATCATATTACTAAGCTGAACATCCTCACTGTTACCAACAAAGCACAGAACGTTTTTCTTGAATATGAAGTTAGATGGTGTAGTCCCTTTTATATGTGCTTAATCAGACCTAGTCATCTTAAAAGCCTGTGAAATAAACCAAGATTCTGTGTAACAATGATTTAAAACTAAGATCATATGGACTTTTCATTACATATAGTAAAATGAAGGGATGTCCTCAATGAAATGCTGCATAAGCCTYGTATTTCGTATGTTGGCTGAGGTCTGACAGAAGAAATATCTTAATGCCTTTGTCCTTCTCTCCATCAGTCTACCCTACAAACTRGCACATGACTTGCCATCATTCAACCATATTGGCAGTTTTATTAACAACTGTGGTGCAGGATAGGAATTCTCAGGCAGTGGAATGTTAGAGATGCTTTGGTCCCAGGCCTGCTTCCATGCAACCTGCAAGAGCATATACTGTTACCACAGCAGAAAACAAAAAATGCCACAAAACTGCTGGTACAGGTCTTACTAGCACTCACATTAGTCTCCTTAAAAAAATCTTTCCTCAAACATTTTGAAGAAAAAAAAAAAAAGAAAACCAGACAGACATCCTTTTGCATGTTAAAYTACCATGTGATATGCCCTGGAGTGTTTCAAAACATTTCACATTTTCAGTGGATGTTGAGTCCCACTTTCTTATAAGCCTTTGTTTAGTTRTAAGTCAGAGAAAGCAATCATAAAAAAAAATACTAAGTAAATCCTGGTAAATGGGTAAACTTCACAGGATGTATGTTTAACCCAAGATGTATTTTAAACATAACAGCTGTGGCAAGCTATGCAACTCCTATTTCCGAGATTGARGACATTCGAAAGCCAACACTTTTTACTGCATATCTTCACTCTCCAGCTCCTAACTTGATATTTTCCATAATAAAATTAACACAATACAGGCTCTTAATACTCATCTTGTTCTTAAAAATCGATTTTCAATAAAATTATTGTTCTCAGCAGAAGCTCATCTACAGCTGCTCACAGAGTCCATTTRAGCCAGGAACACCCTGATTCAGCCTTTAGAAAACCTTCACCACCTTTAATGGCAACAAAATAACATCTCGACTTAACTCAAAAATGACCTTTATTTTTTTCTTTTACTACTGATTACAATAAAAGAATCTTGATCACTGACTTTCCTAAGACATTTTCTGTCTGGTCTGAAAACCTTTTGACTTTGTACTTGGCCCTCTGTTTATGACATTTAGACAGTTCAGCATTTTGAGTATGCTGGTTGCAATAGCACAAAAACTTGAATTTCCAGAAGTATGGGATAAACCCTGTCCCGTTTTTAGTCTATTTTATTATTTCATATGTGCTGTGTAAGAATAGATGAAGTTGAAATGGCCTAATATTTTCATCTGAGTGGCTACCCCACAACCCAGTGCTACTCAGCACTACAATTCCGTAAATTAAAGCTAACCAAAAGATCAACAGAATTCCTCTGAAAAAAATAAAGCAGCTCACATGCCCTGCAAATAAAAATCTGCATTAAATGTATTTGTTTCCCCACGAAACATACAGCCAGCTTTACAAGCAGCAGAAGACAAACTAGAGAAGGTTACTAGTTAAGCAACRGAAACAGATTTTTTAATAACTAATGCCCCTTCTACCGCTGCAGACATAATATACTCCTTACTCTTCTATGTTATGTTTAGTTGAGCTCAAAAATGGACTCAATATGTGACTCARAATAGCAGGGATGCATGCTTACCACATCTAAATTAAAACAGGAATAAAACCTAGCACCTACAAATACAAAAATCCTGACATACTGAGAATCTTATTTCACCAAATAGAAGCRAGATTTCTTAAATTGTTGTGTTCAAAATAGAAAACATGTTCTAAATGCTTTCTATGTTGTATTTCATATAATTAATGCTTACACACTCATTAAAATGTGAACATTTGCAGGAAGGTAATACTCTTTCATGTAAGGTTCTTTCTCAAAGGGAGCTGTCCACATTAGGAAAAACAGCATTCTGGTAAACATTTATCTCTTTTTTTTAGAAGAAAATCAAATATATAAAACAAAGCCATAAAGAAATACCTGTAAACCATGGAAGGATCTGCACAAGACTATCTGTTTGCTCAGTAAGAATATGGGTCCAAACTGAGTACAATCCTTTCGAAGAAATGAAACTGGTTTGAAAAATTYGTTTCCAGCTGCCAGAAACAGCAATGAGGCCTTCTTTAAGAAGACAATTTAAATTAGAAACACGAAACATTACTAAAGTATTATATTTGAATTAAGGTTCCCTGCTTGCTGATTTAAACAAAGACCAAGTCAACAATTCAAATAATTCTAATTCTAATCAACCATGCAGTAAGACAGCTCTGGTCTACAGTATGTCAAGACTATTCCATAACAAGTTGACAGCAACAAGTAGTTCCTAGTTATTTTTTCTACTGTATTTATTTTGATCCAAAAAGGAATGCACCACACAGAAGAATGATTTAGGTTGATGGATACAATAACCACAAAGTTAACAGTTCCTAAGGAAGGGACCAATGGTTGTAAGCCTAATAAAAATTTGTRGGCTTATGCTGGTAGCTGCCACTCTCCACATAACTGAAAGAGAAAAGACTGCTGTACTATTTAGGAAAGCTAAAGGACAAGAAACTCAATAAAAACACTAACTTCATACACTTTTTTTTTCTATTTACATGGAATTGGAGACTAGCTTTGACTGCTGTTGCTGCTCAGGGGCTGTAACAGAACCAGGAATTCCTTGCAGAGGAAGCCAGATGGAGTTACTTCTCCAGTACATCTCTACAATTATTAGTCATTTACTAAAGCTAGCGAAGGAACAGATCTTTGCTTGTCTTGTTTTAAATTCTGAAGCTTATAAAAGGTTTTAGTCTGTCCTGGCTATTTGTATTCATACAAACAGGCCCCTCTTCACATTTATGGCTGCATTTAACCTCTGTCTGGACTTTCAGTATTTCTAAAGCATAATGCAAGACCTGCCTCCAGACAGGCTTTTTGCTGATGCATGGGTTTACTAAACAACTTCTGGAATGCCACTGGATAGAGCAAAATTGACCTTTAAGGATGAGTATAGGTCAAACTCTGAGACAAAATTGCCCTTTCTCTTTCAATATATGAGTGCAGCACTTGAGATCTGGTCACATTTGACTTTAAACTATTTCCAGTAGAAACTACTGGGCAGAAAGCTTTTGAGCTGTTGGCAAGAAAGATAATGGGTGAAAGATATAGAAATTCTGCTAATACTCTTTTCTTCCAAGAATTGTAATGAAAGCCTGTCCTCAAATACTAAATGAAAAATGTATCCACATGGAGTGTGGACCATGTAATTTTTGTCAATTTCTGAATCTGACTGGCTTCGTCTTTCTATTGACTCCAGAAATATTGTAGATGAGGAGGAGGACAGATTACCCTCAACACTGATATTGCATTCTATTTGTAGAAGAATCCTTCTTTTCCTCTTGTTTTGAATATAAAGCTTTCAAAATCCAAATGCTTATCTTTCTAGCACTGGAACCGCACATACAAAAAAATCAGTGCTGATGAAAAGCCTTCCAACTTTTTGTGCTTTTATATGCAGTGCCTAGAAAATTCTTGACCAGTTTCTGCCAAGTTTAAAGAAAACCATATATACAAAAGGACAGATGAACTTTGAAAAGCAGGCTGCTGAAAAGGCATGTATTACAGGAAAAGACTCTTCTGAATGCTCTTTAATGTTTTATCTTTATTGATGGTTCTCCTGCACTTCACAGCAGGCTACACCGAGCACACCAAATTTTCATGTGGTTACAGGATAAGGCTTGCTGAAGTTTGGCCCAGGGTTGTGAAACGTATTTACTAATGGATTTTTCCCAAGATTCATACAGTCCAGACTGTGACAAACCACAGACAGATGAACGCAACAGAGAAACTGTGAAAGATGAGAGGGAGAGTAAGAATGTGTGCCCCTCTGTGCAGAAATGAGTGAATGAAGGAGCCAGAAGCACCGGGGAGTGAGTCCCTGCAGCCAGAACACCCACATCTGACAGCACTGCCTTGGATAGTGACCAGTATTTCTTCACAAAAAACAGTATCACACACTGGCAACCACAGTGGAACAGCACTAAACACTGGTATTTCTGTCATTCACACGAAAAGAAGTAAATATTCTAATGAGKTACATCTCTCTGGTGTTTCCCTTCCTTGTGCCCCCCTACCTTCTGAAGAGCTGCCCAAATTTTTTTGCAAATGAACTTATTTTGGAGCACTCAGCCTAGGCAGATGTCCAAACTGGTAAAACATACCATTCTGCCAACAAAATGTATTTTTCTCTTCAGATGCTTCCACCACTTCTCAATATCATTCCAAAATATAACTGCTGCATAACTTGAATAGCAACCAGCTATTTTCAACTCATTTATTTTTGTACCTTTTTTTAAACCCCTATACTTCTCTGGAGGCATTGAAAACCAAGATTTGATCAGTTAATGAAGTCTATTTCACATACAGCCTTAAGAGAATGAAAACATCTCAAAGGAAGAATTAAATATGTTATAGGACTGGGTCTACATCTCTTCTATTTGTGCTGGAACAGGTTAATGGTATTCATTATGTTCACTATGATTTATGTACAGAAACAAAGTACCATATTATTGAGAATGAATGCCATGCAAATACCATTACAAATACACTTCTTTTGGTCCACTGTGAAAATTTATTATAAACAGTACTTTAGAGTAACAACATTTTCAGATGCTAAGTTGCTTGACTGTCATGAAAGTAGAAATGCAACTTCTGCACCCACAGAACAGACATGCAAACATAGAGAGTGCAGATGAAACTTATTCTGCATGTAATGTTGCCCTAAGCAGTGACACACAGGTATTATTAGGAAAAAGCACAATTTCTTAAGTGCAGAGATCACAGCCCCTAAATGATTTAAAGGCTGAAATCAGGCCTCAAAACTGTAACTTACTACCATCCACCCTAAACAATACTATGATTCTATGAAAGACAGCACATCTAAGAATAACTTCTAATCATTTGCTTTGTCCCGATTTGTGATTATAATCAAGTACGGACTCCAGGTAATAAATCCTGAAGTCTGCAGAAACAGCTCTGTTTTCAAAAAAGAATTACCAATCACAGAAAGGTAATAAAATTATCTAGGCAGCTTGTCCAAGAATTTGAAGAGCACACGCACATACAAACACATTCTCCAGACACTGTGTACACTTTTTTCTACATGGTGGGTCATGGGTTTAATGCAATTAAAAATTCTCTTGAGGAATCTCAACATAAAAAAAACTTCAGCAATTCTTTTCACACACATTCAAAAATCTTTGTTGGCATAAAACCTCCATATAAAATCAGCAGTTACCACATCACAAAACCTCTCTTCATTATGCTAATGTTTCAATCATATGAAAAACACCCTGATGTGTGAAATAGTGACATCTCAGTGAGACAGGACAAAGTACAGCGAACTGCAGATCTTTGATCTGGCTGAAAGTGCTCTGCATTCTGATGAGAATTTTTGTTGGGATCCTAGGAGATGAAAGGATTTTTTTAAAAGTCTGACAGTTAACAGAGGGGGGGAGGTATTCAGAAGAGAACAAAAAGAGGAGCACTGAAAGCAGATGACATCATGCCTCAAACTGGCCTTTACCATCTTACTGACATGYTCCACAATGTAGCATAGCAGTTTCCACACAGCTATTCTTGAGAGCTCAAGATCCTCTGTGGAGACAGTATGGCTGGAGATCCACTGCTTTAAAAGGATAGGTCTAAATATAACATATATTTTATTTTGGGATCCTAAATGCATTATGGTAACGCTCCAGAATACTACTTTTTGAAACTATGTTCTGCCTCACATTATAGATGGAGAGTTTCCAGTCTACAAAGCTAACAGTTACAAGATCTGTCACTCCCATTTCCAGGAAAACCCCACACTGCAAGCATGGAAATGCCATTACTTCCCTCTGATTCTTCCCACAGGCAGTTTGCCTTTTGTACCAGGAACATCTTCTAACCTTGTAGGGGCCTTGGAACTGATTATCCTTCCCCTCAGGTTGCCAGAGGCTCCAAACACCGGGGAGAGGTTTCAAATCCCCCTCTTTACACTCTACAAGCAGCTAAGGGGAA
The DNA here is from genome assembly GCA_003546035.1 of Mixornis gularis. Lineage (NCBI taxonomy): Eukaryota > Metazoa > Chordata > Aves > Passeriformes > Timaliidae > Mixornis > Mixornis gularis. The sequence continues at coordinate 797,228 of QVAJ01000046.1, read as the reverse complement.
AACCACACGACTCTGGGAGCATTCTGATTAATTATGTTCAGGCAAATGCACATACAGGCAATTTACCAGGCCAATTTGTTTGCAGCGGACTTGTATACCTCAGAAGACATAAAACATAAAAAATAGACGTAAACCAGTTTTTCCCTGATACTGCCTTTCTCCTGTTCAGAAGTTTCATCTCCTTAAACAAAAGAAAAATCGTAGTTGGAACTTTCACATTAAGGCATAAAAAGAGATTTCTTGTCAAAGCTTCTCTGCTGCGTAACTTTCCCTCCCTACCACTTTCATTTATGTTTCATGGTATGGCCATTTACTTGGGACTTTTTTCTGTGTCAAACATCCTCACAGCTGCAAAGATGTTTTATAAAATCTTTATTAAAATGTCTTTCCTTTCATGTCTCCAGCCTAAGTGCAAAATGTAAAGACCTACTAAAGGGTCTTGCAAATAACCACATCTCTTATATCCTGAAGCTAGAACATTTATTTTCACTTGACAGAGAAAATGCTGTTATAATTAGGATTTTAACATGAGTTATAGACCTCTCTACACTGTTTCATTACCTGCATACATGTCCATTTTGGGAATAGTTTCATGGATCAATGCTGGAATGAAGTCTCCTTGARAACTGATGCTAATATCAGCAAAAGCCTTTTGCAACACCAAAACAAAGCAGCATCACAGGGACGCACAGAAGAAAAATTCCAGACAAAGCATGTCTGACAAACCATGTGACACATCAATACTTTTCTATTCTCTCCATATGGATGACTGAAATCTGTATCAATGACAAAYGATTATATTTGATATGCACACAGCTATGCTCTCACCAACCATAGTGGAATTTTATCTTAGGAAAACAGTAAGTAACCATGATTTGTTTTGAACTGTAACTCTCTCTACTCGGGTATGTTCTTAAGGATAGAGATCCTGTATTTTCACCTGAGGTACTAACCAGGCACATATTAAGACTAAGAAGGATATTTACATGTCAGAGATTCCCCTAATATTCTCTCCCTCTTACTGTGGACCATTTCTTATGCTTCTAACTTTTTGTCACTCTTTCTGAACTTCTTTTTTCAGGAAGAAAGAACCTGTAAGATACATTACGGACACCTCACTATTTGGATATCGAGACTTAGCAATTAAAACTACCCCACTTTCCTTTGCAGGGAAGTCAAAGGTCTCTTGGAATTGCTGACCCTGGAGGGCCTGAAAGCATCAGACAGGGCTTAAGGACATGTAGCATAACGAATTCAAGAGTGTTACTAAAACGTACTAGAGGACTTCCATTTAACTGGCTTTATCTTCTTCTGTTTTCATCTCTGCTGTTGCAGGATGGAAAACTGATTTCTGACCACAGATTCTGATAAGACTAGTGAAATCTTGATCAAAAGGAATGAAAACTCCACTAACCTCCCCTCTGTGAGAGATGCTTCTTCCTACTTTTATGTTTAAACTACAGCATATTGCTAGTATTAACCCATTTCTATTGTTTCCATCTTGAAGTTCCAAGGATCGGATACTGTCCCAATAGTACCACAGAATCAGGAATCTGAAGTCTAATGCAGTCACTTACTTAAAACTGTGCATGCACTTTAACCAGCTACCCAGAAAACACCTTAAACAAAAAAAACAAACRTTATTATTATTTACAAATAACAACCTGACATTATTTGCAAGGATGCCCTCTCATGGGCTTTGACAGGATGTGTTACTTACTCCATCACAAAACTTAGTTCTCAAAATGTGTGTGCAAATGTCATAAAAGAACTGATTTATTCTAGTGATCAGCAATAATTKCTACCCTCTTAAAGTCAATATTGAGAGGTATTGAAAAGAAGCAAGCAAGCATTCAACCTGACACTACCAGAAAAGGCACCCTGTACACTCCAATCAACAAAAATAGCTGCCGAAAACCCTAACAACCATAATGTGAACTACACAGAAACATACAGGTACTAAGGGGATAATGTATTTCATTCAGCCTTGACTTCATCATTACCACAAGATGCCCATTTTCATTCTTACATGTTCTAAGGAAACAAGCTTCCTTGAATTCTATACTTAGACATCTAAATATCTTGTAGCCAATTTAGCTAAATAATGACTCAGATAACAAAAAAAAGTACCAGAAGGAAAAAGTGTGAACAAACACAACTCCTCATAATTTCAGCACCTCTAACATAAACCACAGCTGGAGGTTGCACTAGCTGCTGGCTCAGTATCTCACATTAACAAGCCTGACAGGACACAATGCCAGAGGTCCAGAAGGGCAGCCATAACCATGGAGAAGTTGGCAAGAAAGCCCTTGGCTGTGGGTTGTAAGACAAGTGGATGCACACACTTTGCAAGAGAAAAATCAAAGCCAAGAAGCTGGAAAGGGTCAGTCTTTAAAGGACAAGACTTCATGGTATTTACTCGTATGACTCAAAGTTCACGTTGGGGGGAAAAGGATGCTTACTTGTAAAGGTAGTACTCGGCTTGATCCACTTCTTCTCGTGAAGAAACGTTGTCAACAAACTGATTAAAAAATAAGAAATAAAAGCATGAAAAGGGAGCACTCACATGAAGCACATTAGAAGAAAATGCAGTAACAAAATACATTTGTCTGGCATATTAAGCTGTCTGACAGCACTGGAATTCTTCACAACTTTGCTTGTTCCTAATTCTGGTTTCTTCTAGACTGCTAAAACTCGAATCTTTTTAAACTGAGACAACTCCCTTCCTTAATTCTGAGAAACTTTATGCATCTTCAAAACCATCAAGGATTAAACACTCATAACTCAGTATCTTGTATTTTTGCTGTTCCTCTAAATCTTTTGCTCCTTAATCTTACCCTTCATTTTAAGGATACATTCAGTTCCTTATATTTTCTGCTACAATTTTGAGTGAGTCTTGACATTCMTCATTGCTTTTTGCAAAAAATATTCTTTTTCCTACAGGTTGCCTATTCATACTACATATTCTGAAGCAGAGGGACAGGAAAATTTTGTATTTCACTATACTTATAAATGATGGTAAGAAAAAAAAAAATCACTCTCCCATGCTGTACAGCACTACTGTCCTCTCAATCATGTCTTCTTACAGAACTCCCAGTGCTATCAATTACTTAAATACAAGCCAACTTTACAACCAGATTTTGTCTTATGGTAACACTGAATCCCATTTGCCTGTACATTTTACTAATACAGGCATAAAGGTGCTGAAACACTGCAGCGTCTTTATAATATAATACCTTTAGCTCAGAATAAACAAATGCTCTCAAGGTCACTACTTCTCTTTATTCTAAGCCTAAACTAAAATCAACAATTTCAGCTSACTGGTATTTGGTCTCTCTCCCATTTCTTAATTCTCTTTGCACGCTGTATACATAGAGATCTCATCTTCTGAACACGGCAATAGCACAGCTGTGTGCTTTACCCACATTTCAGAGAGTAAGAATCCGATGTTAGCTCCAGGTATTGCCAAGAGGGGCTGATTGACAATCTGAAAATGCCATTTCTCCAGGGAGGTCAGCCCAAAGCAGGAAAGGAATATATGTGATTCATAAAAAGGAGARGAACACCCCTCGTGGACACTGTCTCAGAAGCAATGGTCCAGAATGCTTGATCTTGCTCTTGTAACTGAACAAAGCACTCTGTGACTCCTCAATTAGTGGTGCAAATTATCCTAATTAATGATATTACTAATTAGGGATATTACTGAGATAACTCAGCTTCTCTGTATAATTTTGAAGACTGAAATTAGTTTGTTATGTTTTTTAAACAAATTACATTTATTCTCCTTCTTCACTACAGTATCTCTGCTTCTCCTCCCCCTTTCCAGATTAACCCATCCAGAGGATGGAACTGGTTACTAATTCCAGTAAAAATAATGGCTTTGCYTAACCCACGTCAGCACTTGTTCTACCTCAGTCTGCTGCAACAACAGAAAGCTATAAAAGCAAAAAATGTCCACCTCCACCTCWCTCTGAAAGAAGCCTGGAACTGGAGGAAGACAGACAGTGCTGTGTACTAATTCAATGCATTCCCTTAGCATCCTGGGCTCTCACACAGTGCCTGAGGAAGTTTTAGAGATCTCACAGAGACAGAAACCGTAGAAAGGCAGGAAACACATATCAGGGAAATATACAATCCAGTAACAGTAAGGCCTGATTTAAAAAAAAAAATACTGCTTCGAAGACCCTGTAGTCTGGGTACTCGCTAATGAGTACAAAGTATCAATAAAACAGCTTTATACAGCAACTTAATAATATAACAAGACATTTATGATCCCTGAACTCCTAACAGAGGAGGTATCATTTACTGCCTCTCAGCTCACTACACGAGCATTCCACAGTCACTTTTACCAGTTTATGATTGGGATTTATTTCCTTACCCGGGCTACTGTCAAAGAGCTGACAGGCAGTTTTCTTTCGTAGGTTCTGTCCATTAAGTGGGCTAAGTCAGCTGGAGAAAGCAGAAAAAGCATGCGTTTAATCAACTGGCACAACAGGAAAATCCGCAGAGCCATCATATAACCTAGAACCTATGTCCATGAAATCAAATTCTGGGTTCTTAACATCCCATTCTAAAATTGTATGAAAACAGTACTTCCAACTATTGTTGAACACTTTAACAGGAAGTAATACATGAGRAAGTTCTCAACATCGTGATTCTAACTTATTAGGAAAAAAAGGTAGAAAAAACCCTACTCTATAAAATGCTGGATGAAATTAGTATAACTAATATAAGTTGTCTAAAACAAAAAATTAGCAGATGTCCTTATAATTCCCACTTGCTTTCAAGCCTGGCATATGCTGGACAGTGCTTTAGGCATGGATTTTTATTTTACAGCAAAACAATGAGACACAGAAACATGCGGTACATAGTGATAAACCTGACAGTCACAAACAGAAATCCAAAGAAATCCTGTTAATCAAATGGGGCACAGTGACAGTAACTAATAACTTTACAGCATTCTGCCTCAGCAATCGCGTAACAATATTAATCTGACCATGCAGGAACTTAAACTTCTGACTGTCAAACAGGTAGCCAGCCATTGCATTTAATGAACTAACTGGAAGTTAAACTAATTTGATTTGGAGTTCTAGCTTTGTACCGTTCCTGGAAAATAAAGATTACTCAGATAGACTGAGCTGCTCAATATATGCCTCATGTCATCTGTTTGACCATGAACTGGTGATAACAAATCTATAAACTTTAGAGACTTCAGTCATACTCTTTCTTGCTATTCTCCTCCATCCTGAGGACCAGAAATCTAACACATTCCCTCTGCAACATTTGGAACTTGCTTCCTCCTTTGCAACTGACAGTGAGTCACTCTTTTGACACCTCTCAGTAAAGCCCGCTGGCCATCCTTGGCAAGCTGCTGGGTTGGCTCATTTTACAATTAATTTTCCAAAAAGGTCAACCTGCCTCCACACCAGCCAGTGAAATGTGAGATAAGCAGAAATTGCAGCACTACATCAGAACAGACTAATCCTCCTCCTCTTGCAAAGTTGTCAGGGGCAGGAAACAGCACTGCATCAGTAACATGCTCTGTCTMTGAGGGATGCTGTCCACAAAACAAGTGATATTATTATTTATTACTTCAAAAACACCTGTACCACAGTGAATACTGGAGRGTACAGTTTTAACAAAACAAATGACATTCACTGCTACTCTGACCTTATAGGTAATCTGCCAAATTACAGCACATGGATGAAGTTTTCAGCAAAATGATAGAGCCCTGACTTGGAATAAAACAGTTGACTCCTAGTCTCTACAATGCTGCTGTCTGCCACACAGCAGTATTTCTTTTTTACATAACAACTTTCCTCCTAAGGAGTTCTTTAAAACACAAAATGAGCACTTATCCTCTGGCTGAGGGAGGGCTAACTTTTCATGACCATGAAAGCAAAGGGAAATTTGCCAATACCAGCTTCTATAAAAGACAGTGCAAGACACTGAGGTGATGTGGGCTATCAAGGCCACGCTATACAAGATAACCACCAAAAAAACAGATGCAATTTTTAATGGTAAAGAAATCAATATGGGAGTCCTTRCAAGAAGTGCCTGTAAGTGCCTTTGACTCTGTATTACCCAACTTTCCAGAAGTCACAAAGGTCACGATGGAGTACATGGGTAAGGCACAGGGAGCATTCCCAGCAGYGCCAGACAGAGTAGGGATGCTGTGACCAACTCGGCTTATCCAGATCAAAGCACCAGGTAGGTCCTTSCCTAAATAAAGTCAACTGTCATCCACCATTCCTTATCTCCACTTTGAGACAGCCAGAAAGAAGTTTTTGCTTCAAAACCTGGTATCTTTGATGATACARCAACATGGACCTGGGACTCAAGAGCTCATTTACTGATTACAGAACTGTCTTTCTTATGCATCACCCTCCTGAAAGTAGAAGGTGATCCTTACAAYCATTCTGGGCCACACTCAAGCCCTGAGCATGGCATTTCTTTTCTCTATGTGCTCAGGAAGATGAAGAGCCCACTCTAGAAAATTGACTACTTAAGTAGAATATAAAMCAAATGAAGACAATGCCATGAATACAAGATCACAAGACTCTTAGTCATTATACAACAGCATCCTCTGAGAGATTTCACACATAGAATTTTAATGACTGACCTTTAYTGCTCTCTACAAACCCTCCATTAGATCTACAGTATGGAAAGCACTTATCTATGAACTCCATATAACATTAAACATTTATCTATCATCTCCAGCATAAGACAAACAACAAAATGAGGGCTCATTAAATCTAAAAGAATAGCAGAAAAATTAAGGTAATGAGAAATTTAGCTTTGTTTTCAGACAAGTTGCTGTTTCTSCAGTAGTACTATTACAGGAATTAATTGTAATTATTCCTAGCTTGTTTTCTGTGAAGAACACCTGAAACCAGACTTCTTTTTCTCAATTTCTTAATTTGAAATAATTTCTGTAAATCAAGTTGGCTCCGTAAGTTGCTATTCAATAATCAAGATTAAAGTTTCTTCTTAGTTAAAGCATCCTGACAGCAGTACTAGAATGCAAGCATGTGAATGCCCAAGTCTTCTAGAATTATTGGTGGGAAAACCTGAGTGCTCACACTGGTGTATAAACCAGACCAATATTTTAATGGCCAAACCAAAACTCTATGTGCATTTTAGCAGATACATATTGCAAATGCTTTTATCAAAAACACCACTAGTCTATACAATCTCTCATATATGCAGCCTAAAAATACATTTCTAGAATATTAACTCCATAAGTTTAACTTCTGTAAAAATGTATTACTGTATATTCAAGAATTAAAGATATTAACGAAACAAACAATAAATATAAGCTTATGTCATTTAATTTCAGGCCGTGACTTCACAAAGGACTCTGTAACAGTGGTATATGAGATACACTCCTTTTTTATTTTCCTTTGTTCATAGAAACTCAATGTCTTGTTGCCTGCAACAGGGTGGTTCAGGACAATGACTCATAAAATACTGACCCTCACCTTCCAAGTCAATGGTTATGACTTCCAGCTTGGTGGCCTAGGAAATCATCCTGGTTTCAGTTTGGTTCACAGTGTGTACCTACCCACAGAATGTAGCCACATCAACAAGTAGCACATTATCAATAAATGGCAGATTTGGCCACCACATAAGGTCACTTTTATTCTACTTACACCCTTGTATTCTTAGAAGAGGTTCATTCAAGACACAGCTCTGATCCAGTGGTGSGAAATGATGATACAACTGAGATTATTTACCTATCCTGGGAGTGATGGGCAGAGCTAATACCTCAATTCACAGGCTAACTGGGGCTTTATTTTAAAGACCCAACTAAAATATAAAGGTATTTATATTTTAGGAAAGTACTTCACCTTACAAATTTATTTGCTCCACATTTATCTCTATTTCCACATAACTGGTAAGAACAACGGCTTTGTGCTGAAGGCTTTGAATGGAAATTATTCATGTCTGTAAGGGCAGCACTGCCACCTGGTGTTGCAGATGAGCCAATTTAGGTACTGTGAATCTTCATAACAAAAACAAGAAATTCCCTATCTCACCTGGATTCTGCCATCCCCCAGGATTCTGGTTTCCTTGGTACTTCATTTTTAGTAAGTGGAATCGAAATCACTTCTAGGCAGGTATGTTCCTACCAACAAACAATTTGCAAATTCCAAACTAACACATTTTCAGTTCCTATCTTCTTGAACAAAAGCGTTCTGGTACACAAAACACAGTCTTGCTATTTCCCACACATTTTTCAGAAGTTTGCTGAACTCATTCATACCTGGATTCTAAACTGAGGTTACAGAAAAGACAATAAAGCACCTCTTACACAGACACAGTAAATGAGTTTGTGTCTGAGACAGCACATCATTGCAGCAGAGAAATGGAATTGACTTTAAATCGAAAAATCCTTCTTTTTCCTTTAAAAGTATCCTCACAACACAGTCCTGTGTAACAACAGTTCTGAAACAACGTTTGAAACTCACAAATAAAAGAGCATTTCCTCAACACAAGGAACTCACTCTAGCTATAATCACCAGTCAGTACAGACAAGACTGTATGTGCAACCACACAATTGACAGCTACAGAGCAGACGTCTGCAGGGCTGTCTCCTCTCTGAAAATGCTAATACAGCTGACACCGTGTTAACTTGTTTTCTCTTTTCTGTGAACACAAAATGAAAATGCAAAGCAGTTCTTTGAAAATCATGGAATAGACATCTGCTTTGGCTCAAGACCATCAGCAGAGGAGCAGCAAGAACTGTGCCTGCCAAGCAGTCACAGAAGGTCTTGCCAGGCCTGGAGAAAGCCAAACATGGATTGTACCAACACGAGCACAGCGTTTTCCTCTACTGTGGATTCCTATTGGCTGTGACATTTGTCAAAACAAGAACCCATTTTCACCTGGAGGTGACTAGTTCAAATGCCTCCCAGGGCACAAAAAATATGTGGCTCCAGCCCAAAATACACTGCATGAGCAGTCCTATTGACAGCAAAGTGTAACAAGGTATTAACAGTCTCTGCAGGATCCAAGCTACAGACATGAGAACCCACTGGCTGTTCCTCATCAGCACATGTTGAGAATTCCCACCTAAATGCTCACAGGCAAATAAAAAAAACAAATTAGTGCATAAAAACATCAGTCTGATCATTTTGTCTGTCCTCCTGCCTGACAAAAGCCCCTCATTTTCACCTGATGATTCTTTTTTCAGCCTCATAATCTGTGTTGCAAGTAACAACCACAGTTCAGGGGCCCAGTAATGAAAACAGACTATGAATAAGGAGTCTCATAAAACACTTGTGGTACAAAATTTAAAAAAAAAAATAAATCTATCTTTAGAATGGAGAAATGCTTTGCAAGACACGTATTTAACAGAGTCACCACAAAGACAATGAAATGTCATTTCAAATGTAATCTAGACAAATAATTTAGCTATAAAATTTGCACAGGAGATTAACACATAGCACACATAGCACAGTTTAACATATAACTTCTTGAAAATAAAGGCACAGATACAGTTTAACATATAACTTCTTGAAAATAAAAAAAAAAAAAATCTATAATTCAAGAAAAAAGTGCAAAACCCTGAAGAAAATTTCCTCTTCAAAAAATGTCTTTACGTGTGATTGTCCTGTAGTACTTATAGAATGGCTCTTTTTCACACTGCAGTACTGTTAAAACATCGTCAATGAAGACATCAGTCACAGACAGTTATACACTTTGAATTCTGTGAAAGAAAAAAATCAGCTCATGGAAACTGARCATTAAGTAAACAGGAAAATTCTAACTTGTTCCCGCACCATGGCTTTGAATACATATGACRAATTTTTAACATGCTGAGCACTTTTTGACAGAGAAGCCCAGAAGCATATTGTTTCACACTCTTTTTTATTTTGAAGGATTTACAGATGGTAAGGTAACCAAAAATAAGCTCAGGTTGCAATTAATTAAACAAAGTAGAGACAAAACCCAAACTTTTCTCACCCAGATTATGCTCCTCTTTTTTTCTCTTTTCCCATTTTGAGCTATCCACATAGGCTGAAGAAAGAAGAGATCTTCGACCTAATGAAGAGAGAAATCACTTTGTAAGCTGAGTTGCTTACACAGCTSTATACAAACATTTTATTAGGTACCACCTTCTTCTGTCCTATTTCCCAAGTGGGATGCATTAAACAGTCTTTAGGTCAGTAGCTTTAGGTCAGTATGAAAATTCAGATTCTTTATATGTGGATCAGCTACTACATTTAAACATTTAAAACTGAAAAGCTTTCCCCAAAAGTTTTTTTTTTTAGCATGAAACAAATATTTCCAAACCTAAACTCTGTATTTAAGGAAACAGCAAACTTGTAAAGGCAGAAAAAAACCTGAACAATAAAAGAAACTTCTCTGTGCACACAAACCTTTTTCATCAAATGTTAGCAATTAGCTAAATGTAGGTCAAAAATGTAAGCCAAAAAAACCCAAAAAAATTGCTATTCCTGTTGAATGGTTATTATTTCCACCTATAAAGGCATGTCTCACTGAAAAATACTTTCATTTTTATAATCTCCATTCTTCYATCTCCTGTGGACTGCAGACTCACTGAAATATTTTTCAATGTTTTTCCAAACATTCTTTGTACCACCAAAACTGCTCAAGATGCTGTGCTAGCTTTCRAAACAAAACAGAAAATTCTTCAACTGGAAGAATTTGTGCATCAGTCATAGATGATAATGTCTTGAAAATGCATGAGGAACACCTGGATAAAATTTGTTGAAAGGAAGGTACAGAAATACATACAGAAGGTTGCAGGAAGTAACGTTATGAAATAAGAATATTTTAAAAATAGACACTACAATGCCACACAGAAGTCTTAGCAACTACTTCAAAGCCCTCATCTACCTTCTAGCACTAAGTTTCATTTTAGTTGTGAAACMATTTTTCCTTCTTAGGACTTTTCTGACACGCAATTATAGCCACACATCCAGCACTTAATGCCTAAGGAAACTATCRTCAAAAAGATTCAGAACACAGAATTCCGCAGTCGGACTTCAAAAATACRTACAGCGCTTTATCAAATAGTCAGAAAATAAAAATAATAATAAACTTTTTTAAAAAAATTAAAAAGGTATTTCTGGTTGTTGGTGGCGTTTCCTTTAGCAGTCTTTTTCGTTATGTTGATAAAAGAGGCACAGTAAAGTTGGGGGGGGGGGCGGGGGGGCGCTACTGGGGAGGCGTGTTGTGGGTCTTTTATTGTCCGTTTTTTTTTCCTTCAGCGTAAACAAAAAGTCGTTCATTCATTCATTCAGTCACAGCTAAGGAGGCCGCTAGCAAGCACCAGGCTTTTTTTCCGGGGCTATTTTCGGCAGCACACACACAGGCCCTGCGTGTGCGAGCCGTGCGCTGAGGGGCGCCCGGGCCGGGCCCAGAGCCAGGGCGGCACGGCCGGGCCGSGCGTCCGCAGCTCCCGGGACACAGCACAGGGAAACGCGCCCGGCCAGGGCGGAAGGAGCAGCAGCCAACACACTGTACCCAACGTTACTGGGCTCAGTTCTTCCCGAAGGTCACATYTTTGGCGCTCSCAAAACGTYAAGCCTCGGTGTTGCCTCTGCCACYGCCGGTACCAGTTTKGCTGAACSCGCGCTGCTGCGCGGGTTTGGCGGCCTCCARCACAATGCCGCGTGGCTTTCCCTAACCCAAAAGGGCAGGTCCTCCTACCATGTCGAGCTACGAAATCGGCACGGGGGATGACCTATTAAAAAAACCAAACTGCGAACAGTCTCCTGCACTGCACACTAGCCATTAAACGCCTTCTGAGCTATCTCCAACTCCACACATGCACACTGCGGGACACGGAAAGGTGAGTGAAGTCCCTACGCAGCACCCCATCCCTTGCTCATGCTCCCCCACCGCAGCCGGCGGCAACTACGACGACCAGCGCCGCGCCCCCCGCCCCGCCAGCAGCGCACCGACCTGGGGCCGCGCCGAGGGCGCTCCCGCTGCAGAGCACGGCCCGCCGGAGCACGGGGGCGGCCATGGCGCCGAGGCCGGAGGAGGCGGGCGGCGGCGACGGGGGAGGCTGCGAGCGCCCCGCCCCGCGGGCCCGGCCGTGAGATGGCGGCGGTGCTGGCAGGCGGCTCCGGGCGGGCCGTGTGGGAGGCGGTGCGGCGCTCGGCGGTCCGCCCGCCCGCCCCGGGCGGCTGGGGCTGCGCGCCCGCAGGTACCGCGGGTTGTGAGGCGGGGGTGGGCGCCGGGATGGCCGGCCGGGGCGCGGGGCTGCCCGTGGGCTGGGGAGCTACCGGAGTACTACAGCTCCCGGCAGGCCCGACCGTCGCTGCCAGCTGTGTGCCTGACGGGAGCTGTAGTTCCTACGCGGATGCCCCTCTCGGAGCGGGGCTTTGCGCTGCGGTGGACAGGCCGAGCTGGCGCGGCAGAGGTGCCCCGCAGGGAGAGTCAGTGTCACGGCATCGCTGAAGAAATCACGTAATGGTTTGGGTTGGAAGGGACCTTAAATGTCATCCACTGCGAGCCCCGTGCCGTGGGGACGCCTTTCACTAGACCGCATTGCTCAGAGCCCCATCCACCCTGGCCGTGCTCATGTCCAGGAATGCTAGATCCACCGCTTCTCTGAGCAACTTATTCCACTGTCTCACCACTCTCCCAGTAAAGAATTTCTTCCTCATATCTTACCTAAGCCTATACTCTAATCCAAGCCTTTGACTGTAGTCGAAGGCGGTTCCCACGTGTCCTTACACTACATGCCCTCGTGCCTGTTCCATTCCAGCTGTCTTGTAGGCCCCACTGAAAGGTCGAAATAAGATCCCACTGACCCCAGAGGTCAGTGTTAGTCAGCATATCCCCTGCTTGCTGCTGTCAGGATATAAATTTGAAAAAAAAATCCCAAACAAATAAACCTTCAGCTTCATAAATGTGTATTTATTCTGGGAGGATGACAGCCTTATCCAGACCCTGGGATTCAGAGATAAGGAAAAAGGGGTGCATGGAAAAGTGGTTTATGGCAGAGGACTCCGCAGCCTAGTCCCTGGCTAGGCTCCTGGCCTGCTGTGCCAGCGGTGCTGAAAGTTTTGCTCAGGTTACATCTCTGTGATACCCCTCAGAGACATGGTGACCCCTCTCTCTGAGTGGTGCTCTGCCCATCCCCTTTTGGGTCTGGCCATACAGAGAGTTGCACTGTGCCCGATGCTAAGCAGGTTGCTTGAGTTCTCTGGGATGGCCTGTGCCACCTGCACATGCCAGCTCTCGTATCCATCTCTCTCCTTTTTCCTTGGTGGTCCCTTTGGTTTCTGTAGCACTGTAAACTATGAATCTAAGGAAGCAGTACAATTTCACAAGTTGAATTCTCGAAGGATAAAATTTTGCTGCCCTGCTCTCTCTGTTGACACTGAGCATCCATGATCCATCCCTGTCCTTTTTCCTTGGTGGTCCCTTTGGTTTCTGTGACACTGTAAGGTGTAAATCTAAGGAAGCAGTGCAATTCAGCAAATTGAATTCAAGAAGGATAAAATGTTGCTGCCCTGCTCTCTCTGTTGACACTGAGTGTCCTCGATGGTGTGCTAGTCCAATCCCAGGCACCAGCATGATTTCTGCGCCAGCTTTGGAGAACCCCACGACAAGGATGGTCTTTTAGTGCTAGACCAGCAGAGATCAGTGGGAAGGAAATGGCAGTGTAATACAGGTCAATTTAATGCTGAATAAAATGTATTTGTTTGCCCATTGGAACTCTTTCAATTAAATTTAATGGATAAATGTGCCACTTAATGGATTTTTTTTCTTCAGGTTTTATGAAGCGTGTYGTTATCATGCTTCACATGCTTAGAAAACGAGTGTTTTTATTTACATGGCCAGTTACCTTTTCCTAGGGATATGCAGAATGAGAATAAACAATCTAGCTCAGTACTTGTTTTTGTCCTTTCACGATTGGAATAACCCTTTATAAGCCAAAACCCTAAAATATTAGATTGTGACAATGTAGACTGTATTTTTACTCTCAGTTACAAAGTCAGTAGTTGTGAATAAAGGTCCTCTGGACGCCTGTCGCCTGTGACAGCAAAATCTTGTGAAATAGCTTTTACATGATGCTTGTTTTAAAGCAGTTTGCAACACAGTACAGTGAAAGTCAGCACCCAAAGTTAATTTTTGACATTCTAGACTCAGTGACTGTCTTACCTCTGATGTCTGTACTGCAGCAGAATTATTAGGTGTCCCAAGGGTTACTACAATCCAAATAATGCACTTGTTGTTTTTTATAAATTAAAAAAATAAGCTTTTTGTGTCTTCCTACTGCATTTGGAGCTTCCAGAATGATTCATTTTATAGTTGTAAGGACAGCACTTGYGGGGTAAGCAAGTTGTGCCACTAGTGAATTGTGGAAAACAAAGGAAAACAAGACAAAGCCTTAGAAAAGTATAAAAGAGGGGGCAGGAATTTTGTGCAGAGTCTTCTTGTACCTTGGGTTARTGGAAAGGAATGTAGCCTCTAGTTTTTCTTTTGCACATCCAATAACTAGATTCTTCTTCATCCTCGCACACATAAGCTCTGGAAAGCTGTGACATATTATTTGGGCTCTTTTGTCAGCGAAGTGGGTACCTGCAGTTTGTGCAATTTTTTTTTTTTTTGGTGTCATATCCCAGTGGTCTGGCATCACACTGTTGTCAGTAATTCATACATGCCAGATTCTGTACAATTAAATCATAGAGTGTAGCATAAAACTCAACCTTCCTCTTTTTTATTATGACAGGGAAGCGGTATCTGCTGACAGAAGAAGATATAAAGTTACAGGAATTTCAGGAGATGAAAGTGGCAATTAGAAATGAGCTTSGTGGCAGTAAAGGTATACATACCATTTATTTCATAGTCACCACTTTAGTGTGAGTCTTAGGAAACAAACAGTCAAAGTCATAATAATATGACACCTGTTGACCTMATTTAAAGAAACAAATTGTGTCTTCCTCTTACACATTTTTTGTACTTAACATTGTTGGAAGATCTGAGGCTTTGTAGAATGAAATGTAGTATTAGTTATGCTGTGTTGAGAAGCTTTCATGTATAAAAGGTGTTTACATAAATGACTGAAATGTTTGTGCTCTCACTTTTCCAACTTTGTTGTACAGTCTAATACAAAAAAACCCTATTTCTACAAATCTTACTTCAAATATGATATCACCCCAGAATGTTAATGCAAAGCTACATAGATACCTTACTATCCAGAAAAAAGCTTTCATAGTATTTTCTTTTAATTTGCTCCCCAAATTTCGTCAGCGTATTTTTTTAGATTTTTTTTCCCAATGTGAGTTCTCAGTTGTACACCCCACTCCAAGTGATTTGTGCTACTCAGAATATGAAAATTCATGTTTTCCAAATTAATGTAGGAGCCAGATCAGTGGATTTTTTCTGATTTTGTCATACTATTTAAAATGTATACCAATTCCTTTCTTTAAGAAATAYAAATATAAAGCTGCCCTTATTATTTAAGCAAAGCAGGGTAAAACTCCTAGCTTATCATGCGTGGGTGTGCTAGTGATACAATTTGACAACTGTTCCAAAGGTTGTAGTTAATTTTAAGGCAAGAAGAGACAAATAATCAGATCTASTTTTATATAAACCACTCTTCTTCTGGGACAGCAAGGGAAGTAAAATCATCCTGATTTTTTTTCTATATTAAGTAGCATTTAAGTTGTGCAGTTGTAAGTCATAATATTGTTATGTTTTGCTGGGATAATGATATACTCATGTTGTAGTTTATTCATCCTGAATTTGAGAAACGTTAAATTTGCTGCTGTGGGTCAATCATTCCTACTAAAGCAGGTTAATAGAAGCCAAATATTTTGCATTATAGATCACAATTGACCTCCTGGTTTTGTGCAAACTGTATTCTTTGAAAACTAGTGAAAACATTGTTCCAAGCACCTATTTGTCTGTATGTGTGCACTGTTTCTGGATTGAGTGTTTAATGTTATATACTTGAAAGGAGAAAAGGAGTAATTACCCCTAGTAATAAACTTGATTTAGAAAGTTTAGGGAAAAGTAGTAATAACTGTTATAGAGAATATAAAAATTATTTATTTAGCTATTATTTGTTGTTGTTATAAGGCAAGTATTAACTGCAATTATTTTACAGTAGTTACAATAGTTGTACTGTTAGCTACAGCAGTTACACAGTTAGCTAGAATAATGTAAATACAGGTCAGATCCCAAATATTTTTGAAAAAATATTTTTCWAAATATTTTTCTGCACACATTTGAAYACATCACAACCATTCAATATGCATRCTTGTTCATTCACATTCGTCTGGCTTCACAGGCTTCAATTCTGCACCTCAGCCTTGAGTAAGGACTTGTATTTGCATGTTGCAACAGATTTGCATTAAGTAACTATATATATTGTTCTCTGGGRTGCCTATTTTCCACCTCTTGTGCAGGTTACTAGCTTGGGAAGAGCAGTGACCCAGCAACTGCTACAAAAAGTTCATTTCCCAGCCCAAGATGGTGGSGGCACCATGAGGGGAATGGAGCTGCCAGGTGGTATATATGATTTTAATCTTGTGTGTATCTGAGTCAGAGGCTTGAAATTGCCAGCTGGAGGACTAGTCTTTGTGCTTGCTTTGTCATAGGAAAATGTGTTGGATAGAGAASCCTCTCTTTTGGAGCAGAGGGGTAGCAACTCCAAGTTTATGGCTATTTAAAGAAATAGATAGATTGTGTATGAAAGTCTTCGTGTGTTCATCAGCTGTGAAAAAATTTAAGTCTTCTGTATGAACAGTATTGAGTGGAAGTTCTTATGGTCATTTGAATGCTGAGTGGAAATGGTTTTGTGTGCTTGCTTGCTTTTTAGAAAAAGAACATAGAATGCCACAGAACTTTATTCCCTGTTAAAACTTTTGCATCACCTGATATGCTCCATAACAGATATAATGAAATTAAGTTCACAGTAAGCATCTCGTTGGTTTACTAAGTCTGACTTGACTTCATGGGGACACATTGTCATGCTTGTCTGTTAGGAGTTTTATACAGTTTTCTTGGTGAAAAAACCAAGAGTTTTGCTTYATTAACTCTCCATGTTTCAGGTACCAGGTATGAAACTCAGGTAATGGAATTACCTATAGACTGCTGCTGTATGTGTTTTATTTTCAGATCAATATTTTAAAAATATTAAAGAAAAACTAAGGAAAAACGGAATAATTTTCAGAAATGAGTTAAAAAAATTGCTGCATTTATGTCAGACTTCATCTGATGTGGAACTAGCCAGASAAGTGATTTACAGGTATTTTTAACAATCCAGGTAACAGCCTTTTCTGTCTTTATTTTTTTGCTTTTATTAGATCATCTCAGGTTATACCTGCAGTTGAGGTCTTGCCCTAATTCAGTTGCAATATGCATAGTTAATCCCTTAATTTAAGGCTGTATTTTTATTTAAATACTTTGGATCTTCCAACCCCTTAGAGACTCTCAAGTCAAAGGAGAGTTAAGCCATGGGAGCAAAGTGGTGTCCTACAGTATGGTAAATCAGAGAGAAAAATTATCTCACAGCTGCGAGGGCAGAGGTGTTCTGGGGCATTCGAGCCAAGACATCCCTGGTTATAAACTGGCTTGCAAACAATAGTCGATAGCAGGAGGTATTGTGAATGGAAACTTTCCCAGAAAATACAATATAGGCACTGTACAGAAAAAAAGTTAAATGCTTTATCTTTTTGTTGAGGTATTTTAGCAGGTACTGCTGCTAAAATAAGCTGCTGCAACTTCCTTTGCTGTTGTTCCGTGAACAGAAGGTAAAATAGCTCAGAATTTTCAGGGCAGAGAATTATTTATCCTATGAAGGTTACTTTGTTGGTAATAAAAGAGATTATTTATTACCAGTTAATTTATTTGTTTGATCAAAACAATAATTTTCCTCAAAATTAATTTCCTGTTATCTATATMTTTTTGGCTGGTGCAGCTGGAAAAGTGTGCCTCTGTCATTGCACCTGCAGATCTTGCTGTCTATTTAAAAGTGTTCTCCCTTGGCAGGTTCCATGCCTTGTGTGATTAATTTTTTAATCTTTCCCATAGGTACCATGAACAGAATGGAATCAGAGCCTTACGTAATTTTAAATTTGGGCCACTCTTTATGAGGCTGTGTTACGAGCTAGACCTTGAAAGGCCAGCAGTAGAACTTATCAAAGATCAGGTAATTCYCCTATATTTGTATACTAAAAATATTGTTCTTATTATTAGTCAAATATGAGTAATGGTATGCTACACATGAGCCTTGCATGAGCTGATAGACTTGAAGATGTGTTGCAGTAACAAAGATGTCTATGACATTAATGTAGGTGTGTGGATTACGTGGGTTTTATTTTAACACAGTAATTAAAAGGAAATTAAATGTTAGTTTGATTGGTAACTTTATTTTTGTATGTTGCATCATTTGAATAAAAATTGAATAAGAAGTATTGGTGGAAGAATAGCTACTTAAATGAATATAGTTGATGCATGTTTTGCTGCATCCTGTGTTACATAAATCCTTCTTGAAATTGTGAGCACTTGTGAGTGTTGCTGCGGTAGTCCTCTGAAATTCCTTGGATTACTGGYACCAACAGTTTCACCATGTTGCTCTGTACTTCAGTCTCTCTCTGAACCCATGAAGAGGTGGTGTGATATTCATCAGATGAGAAACCTTGGCCATTTTAGTGCTGAAGAAACTGAAGAACTTATTTCTGARTGTCTCTAAAATTCTGTGTGCATTATTATGGCAAAATAATAATCAGGTCCTCTGTGTGCAATAATGTTGTGACTTCAAAAATCTCTGGCAGACAGGAAAATCTCACTGGTATTAATTCATTAAGGCATGAGATATGTCTAGCCAGAAATGGGAGAAGTCTTGCTGCTATTTTTAAGTTAGGCATCTGTAAGAAAGAGTAGTTTCTATTGCGGTTTCTATTTCAGTTTTTTCAATTTGGTTCTGCATCATTAAGACAGGAGCTGTTGTACTTATAGTACATAGTATCTGTTGGATAGTAAGGGACATAACACTTCTCCAGATTCTGCTGCAGAAGCTCATTACCTCTGATATTTTATTTGTGTGCTCCCAGTGCACAGTGTGGTTGAAGTGAAACATAAAATTTAATTCCTCTCCTGTTACTCTTACCATCATCACTCAAGCTCTTTGATATTGTGATTAGCAAAAAATTCATTCAATTTCATGGTGGTGGTGCTTTACCCCAAAGATATTGTTCATCAGCTGCAAGCTATCACTGACTTCTGCTTCCATTGGCTTAGARGTCATTAAGGAAAAATGATAGTGGAACTCTCTGGGAAATTTCTGTTTAATTTTAGTGAGCTTTTGACCATAAAGAGTTGCTGGTATTTTAGACATCATTTGACAGAGACAGAGAATCAGGGAACCCAGAGAGTTAAATGCTGAACTTGTAAAAATTAGACTTATTCCAATAGGAAGACCTGCTAAATGCTGTGCACAGTAAGACTCTTCATTGTCCTGACTTTTTTTATGCTTGCTCTATTTCCTCTCCAGAATTTGCATGGTTTTTTCTCAGACAGTACATCATTCCATATTTTGATGACTATGTTGTTTAAAAAGGGCCATTTTGAAAGTAAGTACTATATTTGCTAAGGCAAAATAATTTTGGGGAGGATGCTTCTCGCTGTAAGTGGGGGGGTATGTGTGTGTATATATGTATTTACTGATTGGCTATAGTTTTAGATGGCCAAACATCATGTAAATAATTGTAGACGTGAATGAGTTGCACTGTAGTGTGTAATAAAAATGGAAGGGTCTATTTGTTTCATACTTTCCACAGAATTCTTGCCATTCAAGTTCCACAGAACTGTTGTTATCCAAGAGAGCTGTTTCCCCAAACCCTCTTCATGAGAGTGTTAGTTTTCTTTGCTTGGTAATTTCCCATAGCATTTTTTCTTTTCTATTCAAAATCTGGTTTATGTGAGCTTTGGAATGTTAATTTCCTCAACAGTTTTTTTCTCCATTCTGCGTTTGTTTCAGAGCAAGGAGGAGTGCCTTTTTTCCAAAACTAGACTATGTTCTTCTCTTGGTTTGTCTTACTTGTGTCCTTACACAGAGTGGCTACTACAATGTAGAAGTCCAATGCTTCAAATCAGTTTGGCCCTTTGTGAAGACAAAGAGAAATCATCTGACCTAACTTAAAAGACTTTCCATGAGAAAACCCTAAAGCTTTTCAAGCAAATCCCTTTATTTGATATTTGTTGAACACATAATGGCTGGTCTCTTGACATTTGGCAAATTTAAGTCCAGCAGTTGTCCTGAAAGTTGAGACTGAGCCACTGTAAAAGAAACCTAGGTCAGCCCCTAAAATGCAGCATTGTGGAATGGACCATGTGAGTTAATGAGGAGATGCTATGTAGTTTGCCTACAGTGGTGGAAGCTTTCTGGCCAAATAGGAACAATGAGGGTGGCTTTGTCAAGTATGTAGAATTTAGCTTTAGATTTTCATACGAAAAAAAATAAAAGAGTAAGACCATGTGCTAGTGTAAACTGAAAACCTCCTTACTAAGTTGAAAGGGATCCAAATGACCCTGTGTTAAACTTTTTGAAGTTTTCATATAACAGATTTCAATTTGCATTCATATTTTCAAATAAACTTGTTGAACTCATACAGTATTGAATTGTTTCTTCTTTTCAGTTATGAGAGGTATGGCCTTAAATTTATTAAATGAGTAACACTAATACATTTTTGATAGGTGCTTTGGAAGTTCTGGTAGAAATGAAAAAACAAGGGATACCTTTCAATAAAGAAACCTATCTACTTGCAGCAGCAATATGCTATAAATTGGTAAGTATTATGAATGAAAAACTGTTTGAAATGCCTTCTCTATCTCTTCCATTTTTTTTGGATTTTAAATTTTGGATTTTGTTTGGGTTCCATATTTTCCCTGTCATGATTTTGTATCTCGTGCAAATACTTTAAACATATATAAGTCCTAAGGTGTTTCATTGTACTTGGTATCATGCACATATCACACATCTTTTCCCAGACAAATTAATGTCAYAAAGCAAATCTCTAGAAAGTTGCATGGACATGACCATTAAGGAACAGATTTAGTACAGCCTTTGATTACCTTGGATTATTCTTTCTCTGTGATGTTTACATCTCTTCAGACAGTACTCTGTGCTTCAGCCWCAGCATTGGTTTTATTTCCTTGAAGCATATACATGATATGTTCTGTTTGTCAGACATCCCCCATCCATTTCTCCCCTCACCCTACAAACAGTCTTGAACCATTGCTGTAATTGTACAAAAATTTGACAAGGAATCCTTRTAATCTGTTCCCTACACGTCTGATGAAAGTCGCCACCTGAATGGAGAAAAAAAACATAAATTAATGCCTTTAGATAAACAGGCAGCTCCTTGAGCTTACCTGTATGTTTAGCTCAAAGAAAAAGAGCATGAGCATGGTAAGAAACTAGAATACATCAGTTCTATGGGGTGTTTTCTTAAAACTGTTCCCCTTTCATAGCAAAGTGAGATCCCAGAACTTTTTTATTTTGRTCTTCCTCTCCAGATTGGAGTCAGTTCTGCAGTTTGAAATTTTTATGTGAACCTTTCCCAAACTCCTTTGGAAACTCTTCTTCTGTTTCCTCATCTTTTATAAAGACACTAGCTGGGGAAAAAAATTATACCACTAGACTAAACTTCCTCAGGATTCTCAGTTAATCATACAATGAAACTAAGTGCATGTATGATAACGAGGAGTTAGCCTAAAATGGCRCCTCAGCAGTAGTTTATGTGGTTTTTCTGAAATTCTCAGTTCTAATGAATTAAGCTACCTTTAGGTGTGCTCTAGCTTCTTTCCTAAAATCTTTACAGGTTTTTTTAATGTGGCCTGCAGTTAGAACACAGGGATCCAAGGCATGTTCAACAGGAACAGGTTCCCTACTTCTGGCCCTCACAGGTTTTCAGTAGAGAATACTGCTCATTATTACTATTGACAAAAAGAGAGGGGGAGATGATTCTACACTGTCACCTGGTTGGATTGAACAGTCACAATAAATTCGTGGGGCTTTTTCACTAAGATTAAATACTATCAGTGGGGGAATAAGCTGTAGTAACTCTTTATACATTAAAGAGGATTAGGTGAAGCTCTTTTAAAAGCTTAATATGTTGACTCATCTCTTAGGAGGAGGAGGAGAAAACATGAAGCTCAGACTGACTTGCTTTTTCTCATGATGCAAGATAAGACATGTCAGAAAAAACCCTGAAGTATCTTCAAGATGCAGTACTCAAATAATAGAAATAATGGTACTGGTAACATTAAAAGCTTTGCTGGATTTTTACCATTCTTGGTTTCTTTTGAGTAACCTTGCCAGAGACCAGTACAGAAAAATGTACAAAGCTTAAAGCTCAGATTATTTCCAGTGGATAAACAAAGGAATTAATGTTTAATCTTTGCACAGAGGTATTTTTGAGGTCTGCTCTGAAACACTTCTGCAATGGTTTAAGTCACTGTAAGGCACTGCCATACTCTGAGGTAGCAGATGGTCTTTCTTTTACTGCAGAAAAGAGCTATAGGCCTTTTGATGATAACAAAGTATTTATGTAATAATAATCAATCTTCTGGTGGTCATAATGTGTCTAGATTTTCAAGGAACATATTTTAAACCATATTTTCCAGGAATGACAATTTGAATACTAGGAACAGAAATCAGCACCAAATCTGAGGACTCTTATCCATATTGGTGGTTACAAAACGTTCCTGCTGTCAGGTTTTAGGTTTGACAGATATTATTTTGTTTGGGGTCCAGTCAGTTCCACTCATAATTTCCAGTGTTAGCAGCACTGGTTTGGAGAGTTGATAGTTTGAGAGGCAGCACACAGCTACACTCATTGCCTTTTACTATTGCCTGTTGAAAATTCCCAACAATAATGGAAGCCTTCCGTGTTGGAAAAAGGCAAATGTCTAAGCTGTAATATTAAAATACGTAATTTGGAAGCATTTCCCAAGAATTAATCCTAAAGAGAGCTTAAAAATGGCTGAATTTTCAAATTCACATGTACACCGATTTCTTTAGTGAAATGGTACTTAATAGTTCAAACCTTAGAAAATGTTGATTTTTCAGTAACTATCTAATGTGGCTTTTAGAATAAAGTAACAACAAAAATTAATCTTCCTTCCTGATTTAGAAATYATTTGAAGGTGAAAATGGAAATGTCTTGTTTGTTTAGTATACTGCTGTGGCTGTTTTATCTGTTGCAGAAGGCCAAGTGTAGTTATGGCAAGATGTAGTTGTTAAAATAAGAGTTAAATAAGTTATTTATATTTATAAATACATTTTATATATATATATATAATGTTAAATAAGTTATTTTTGCCCTTCTGTGACCTCTGTCACTTCAAATATATTTTGCTGTTGTGTTTCTCAAAAAGTGCTGCTTGCTTGGGTTCAGATACATGTTGCCTTTGTGACTGTGCAGCATGTTGACTTCTGAATACGTTCTGAATATGATTGCAGGTGCTTATAGTCCTTTCAGGCAACCAGGATAGCAAGCACAACTTCCTCTGATATTTCTATGCAGGGCAACCCAGAGTCTTCCAAAATCTCCGTGAGGCTGCTTGAAGAGGCACAGCTGAGAGGGGACACATTACCACTGCGAGCATACTGCTTTGCCATGGCAACTGCTCTCAAACAGGTACAGTCTCTTTGTTTTTTGGTTGTGCCTGGRTCTCTGTAGAGAGAGAGATACTCTCTAGTTTTGTTTTAGACAGGTGTGAAAGGAAGCTAACATAGAGAAAGCATAACTATGTAGTAGCTTCAAGTATTGGAACTTTCAGGCTCCTGAAACAGTAGCATTGTAGACAATGCTCACACAAATTGAATATGGACGTTTCTAAATCTAAACATATGTCTTGATCTAAGGCACAAGTACTTTGTGACACTACCATCTAGAATATTAAATATAGAGTTAGGCCAACAGGTTAGGTGTCACCATGGATCTAGTCCTGAAGATACTGCTATTTAGTGGTAATTTCCTTTAAATGGAGTTAAAATGATAATTTGAACTATTTGCACAATCATTTCTTTCAAATGTTTGTCTTGGGAGGCAGACTCAAAGGCTTTGATGTGAATTTCCCTGCTGTCAGGGAAGTGGACTTTCTCCGTAACATGGTTATGCCTGGGGAGGTTTTGCTATACCTTGTATGCCTAACTACTGATATGAAGAGGCTCTGAGGCAGCACAGGGTGAAAAATGGAGCAGGAGAATAACTGTTAGGAAATTCTAAAGTTTGGAATAAAGTTTGAATTTCTGCCATTAATTTTTGTGTGTCCCATTCAGGGTATGTCCTGAACCTTCTCTGTTCCATGTTAAAACAGAGGTCATAGATGCTAGAAATGCTATAAATTTGATCTTAATCATAAATTTATATTAATGGATTAGAATTGTTAAACATTTCTATGCACTCTGTGGTCTTTTTTGCTTTGTCTCTGTGAATGGAGACACTGAAAAATAGCATCATTGAAATAAATTTATTCATGTGTACAATGGCATGGTAAAATTCTTGTTTTGCAAATGGAATAATGCTTCACATTCACATTTAATTGTTCCTAAAGCTGAATGAATTTTGACAGCACTTCCTGCTGTAAGTAAGATGTTTCTTGATCCTAAGTAGCATTGTTTCGTCTAGTAAATGTCAGTGTAACATTTACTGTCTATACAAATCAGTTGATGACATAGATACAGTACTGTAAGAGTATACATCCAAAAGGTTAGAAGGGCTGGGCAGGATAAATAAACAGAGTAACATGTGCTGCACTTCATTACTCTGACATGTGTTGAACTGAGCGTGTGTGTAAACCTTCCATCTTTTAGGTGATCTCATTCTTAATGGTGGTTACATGTGACAGGCACACACAGAGTAATAAAGAGCCAGATGACATGGAAACTCCAGCATGGGTTATTCCTTTTGCAAGCTGGGTGCTGTTTGGTGTCTGTGGGTCTTGGTAAAGGGGTTCCAGATGTTGCTTTGTGATTTATTGAAAAGTTGTAAAGGACTGTTGTTTTTCTTTTGCTGTGCAAGTTTTTGACACATCTGTGCAAGTTTTTGACACATTTATGACTATTTTTTCATTATTTATGATTCCTTCCCAGAACGATGTAGCACAAGCCAAATTTTATTGTTCCCAGATAATGAGAACAGAGAACAAACTATACAATAATCTTAAGGTAAGTATGCTTGCCTTGTATTAAAATCTTGCAGAGTATGCTACACTGGCCAATAAACTCCCAAGTGCAAAGTAACAGAAGACCAACCTTTTACTAGCACAGGCGTGTGTTGATAGTGTTGCTGAGCTTGTTTGTGAGCCAACAGACAATTTCTATCAGTTGGATGACTTACATTCTGAACTCAATCTCCACTCACTTTTTAAAATTACTTCCTACCATAGGTAGGAATGTAAATCCTACGCTGGTGAGCATAGACCCATGAACAATTTCTGGTTATGATTTTTGTTTTCTAGCTCCAAAAGATTTAAAAAAACCCAGCTCTGAGTAAATGCTCTGTCTACTTCAGGCCTCCTTCAGCCCTACAAACTGTATCCATATGTGTACGTACAACCTTTTTTTTTTCTTTAATTGTGCAGTCTGCAATTTGAGAGAAAGTCTGCATGTGCCATGTAAGTGACCTCTAAACTATGGTAAAAATCACTTTATTCAAGAGCAGGTAGTGCAGCTCCATCAGAGGAGCTCTACCTCAAGCCTCACCCTTCCTTTCCAGGTCTCAGCTGGTAAAAAACCCCAAACATTTAAAGAAATTGATCATTCCATCTCTTTCTTTGCAATGGATGGATTTTTCTCATCTGGGAACGTATTTTGCCCTGCTTTGCTTCATGTCTTCCTTGAACACTTTTGTAAAAATTTGCATTCTTATGATATGTACTGTTTGTGTGATGTATTTCTATTTTATTTTCAAGGTCCTTGTCCAGCTCAGATCTGGTTTGCTGAAAGAAGTACTAGATACATTGGAGGCAGCAGTGGAAGTAGACACTCCTCCCTTTGTGAAAAGAACTGAGTTTTCTGAGCAGGTGGTAAGTTCACAGTGATGAGAGAATGTTTGTGGTGCTGGGCTGAGCCATGGCAATCGTGGTTCACTGTTGGCATGCACCCCACCCCCAGCCAGTGTTTCTGTATAAGGAAAGGGGTTTCAATTCACCTCTAGACATTTTAGGATGTTTACCTGGAACTTTCCATACCCTTCTGACAGTAACTGGCCCAGTGCCGAGAGAGGCACCTGTTGGACCTTGTCGCTGTTCTTCAAATCCTGTGCCTCTCCCTGTTGGCAGCAAGCCAAAGTGTCTCTCCTCAAACATTAAGTATTTAGGAAGGAGCACAAAAGAACTAAGGGGCTTTTTGGAGTGTTTCTAGCAGGGTGTCCAAGGTTTTCTCAGGCACCTGTGCTCGGCTTTTCTTTTGTTTTCTGTAACGTTTGTTGTTTTTCATTCATTAAACCTTTTACTTTACAAAACACCTCTGAAGGGCAGTCTCGCCGAGATTATTTTAAGCCAGTCTGCAAGGGCTGGACCCTCAGAGATTGATACATTTACACAGGTCTCATAACACTCTGGCCAGGTGCTAAACTGTGTCAGCTCACCTACAGAGCTGCAGGTGCCTGAGTTTGCCCTGCTGTAGTTGTTTGGGTCCTGATAAATTACAGTGCCAAAGCAGCTGGCTAGTTTCCTCTACTCTGGGACAAAACACTCAGCTGTTCACTTCACGTTTATTGTGTATCTTGCTTCTAGAAGCTGGTATTTCATCTCAATGTAGGTGACACTTTCTCTAGTGGCATTAAATGATTTAATCCCTTGCCTCCTATGCTGTTTTCATTTCGTATGAACTGAGAACGAAGTTTTTGGTAACAGCGATATTGTTAGGTTGGTAATATGTGAAACACCTATGATGCCATACAGGGAAGTGTGATATGGGAAATACTAGCTTTAGGTATTTAACTATATTTTACTGTGAAAGCTTTTTTAAAGTCTTGAACAATAAGAAGGCTTCCTTCAGGGCACGTATATGGCCCTTCTCAGTTTGTCAGCATTGCTGCTGCTTTTCCTGGAGCTTATCTAGTATATTCATTTTGGATGTGCCAATAGAACAAAACATTTAAGACTGTGTTAATAACTAAATCCTTAGTCTTTCACTAGTGCCTATTAAACAAAATTAATAACTAAAATGCAAAACAATAAATATTAGGAGAAGGGGAGGGCCAGCCTTTCAAAACACAGCCCATATATATTAACTGCTATATTGAAAAGATATTCTTTATGCAGCATTTCATTTTATAAAGCCATTGCAATAAACGTTGCATGCATTAGTGTTGTATTTTGACTTTGTTTGGGAAATTTTTAGCTGCCAAAAGAAGACTAAGCGTTAATCCTAACTGTTCCCTTCCACAAAAGTTTATTGATAATAGTATTTTTAAGGGATTTACTTAACACTTGAGCTCATACTCTTTGAGCATGCCAAACAGAACTTCTCAGTCTTCTATAGTCTGAATTTTATGGATTTGTACTGTACTGTGCATTTATGAAGATACATAATAATAATTAGAATTGTGCTGATCTGGAAAGTAAATTCCAGGAAGCAATTATGTTTCCTGGATTTAAATAGAAACTAATTGTGTTTGTCTGTACTAGGACTGAAAATAGGATTGTACAACTTCAAGGAAGTTTTAAATCTAATAAACTCTCTTTAGTAGATAACCAGTGCCTTTCCACCATTTTGTGATGATGCATAATGTACTCTTCATAAAATCCTCACCTTATGAGTCATTGCTTTAGCTGCCTATCTTACACTGTGTACTTTTTTCTTACTATGAGTTACTGCTTTTCTTCAGTGTGGTGGTAGAATGAAAACTCCACTTGCTGAACTGTAACCATCTGTCATTTTCTCTTCCTTAGCTGGCTACAGTCAGGGAAAAGATGGAAGAAAACCCTGACCTTTCTGTCAAATTAGGAAATATTTATACAAAACTACAAGCTTCAGGACGGATAACCATGTGCACATTGGAAGACATGCTTTTCCAGATTCCCAGCTCAAAGAAGATCACTGCAAAGCTTTTAAATCAGAAACAATTGGGCTATCAGGGTGCTAATCCACTTTGGTCAAATCTGTTGTTAGAATAGTTCAGTATTTGATGCCAAACTGAACTGCTCTCTAGCATCTCTTATAATCCAGGTTTAAATAAAATGTCTTTTCCCTTTTTACACAGTGAGCGTTTTTAAGTTCTTTGTATAAAATTCCATTTTAAGTACAGATCATGCAGCTTCCATGTTTAAATTTTGATCCTAAAAACAAGCTGCAACAGTGGGTATTTGTGTGTTGTTCAGAAATGGGAATGAGAGGAAGGTTTGACTTTTTCCTTAGGCTCTTGTATCAGGATTTTCCTATGGTAAATATTCTGGAAGTGAATGGATGGAAGTGAGTGAAGTGGTATGAGTATCTGACCTGACTTCTGTGGTTCATGAGAAGAAAACAATCAGATTTCATCAGATTTGATGTTCTGACTGAAAGGATAGAGGCAGGCAGGAGTCCAGATAAAAGAGCATGGAAGTGGTTGAACTGTTAATTCAGGGTCTGTAGATCTCAAGAGAATCAGGGCGAAGCAAGAATCTTTTGTTCACTTTAATATCTTTTTCTTCTAAAGAAATATATTAGTAATTTTTTCATATCAGCTGGGATCATGGAAATGCTGTGGGAATTAGCATGGTAACCAAGTGGTTGCTTTCTCACTTCAAGGAGATTCCTGATCAACAGTCACTCTCTGAGTGGCTTCACAAATTGCTTCCTTCCAATTTTCTGATACTAAGGTTCCTAGAATAAACCAATCTTGATGTAAATTTGCTAAGTTATAAAAAGTTTTTTTAGAGCAATTATGGTCACATTTTTAGCTATAATTACACCATCTGCATAGTTTGCCCTATTTTTTCATTGAAGAAAACGTACAAAGAAGATTCACTTTGTCCAGCTTTAATGACTGCAGATCAAATGTGCTTTGACTCTAGCAATAGAAAGCTGTTTCTGTCTGTGAGTCCTGTATACCCAAGAGTCTGAGCTCACTCACCATCTGGGATAGAAGGAACTGGAAACAGATATACCTTGGCTGGCATTCATGTGCCTTCGGATGCCTTTGCWTGTGAAATGATGAACATGTTGGTAAGAGAACTTGGCAGCCTTGTGAGCACAAGACTAGGTGGAACTCAGCTGGTACTTGCCAAGTTAGGCTGCTTTATCTCTCCTCTCCCTTCTGGTTATTTATTTTGTCTCTGCTCCCCTCAATCAAATGTCAGAACTCAGCGTATATTTTCTGTGTATAAATATCTGTATCTACATCACTGAAACCAGTGAGACACCAAAGAAACAAGAACCCATCCATGCTTCGAAACAAATGTGGCTACAGCCAGTGGAATGTTTCCTTCTGAAGCTCTAACTCTGTAACTTATTTATTCTGTCATATTGTGTCCTGTTGAYATTTGAAATGTACAAAAACTGTTAAAAAGTAGATGTAATTTCTTGCAAGTGAAGAATACTTTGAAGTGTGTATCACATTTCTATGAATCATGTGTACCCTTTTTATGATTGGTGACATAGATTAAAGTACTACATACATTAATCTAAGAACACAGCTATTACTTTTTCTCTAATATTGTGTAGTATGTAATTCCACACATAATTTTCCCTTCATTGAAAATTCTTTCAACATTTCCARTACTATGTGGACCCTTGAGAAATTCCCAATCTTTTCTCCACGAATAAATTTGATAYGAGATTTGTAAAGGTTGTTCACAGTGTGGCAAGGATTAGTGGCAAAAAAAAATTACAGGAATGAATTACTATTCAGTTTACTCTGTTTGTATGGACAGAAAAACTGTCTGGTGTTGTCCAGTATAAYTGGGACAACTGTTCAATGTTAGAAGTGTAAAAGTGCCACATTTTTAAAGGCCATTAAAGGCAGTTTGACCCATTTAGCCTTACATAGCAAGTRCATACAAGGTCAGGTCTGTTAAATTTCCTATCTTGGCACTTTAAAACTTGTAGTAATTGCAAGTTGTTGTATCCTAGGACTGTGCATGTGTGCTTGTTCATTCTAATCAGAATTGTTTATGTTCCTGTCTAAGGCTGTATCCTATCTGCATCTGAAATAATCATAACTTCTATTAAAATTGTCATTTTACATTATGTTTTCATTCTTTTTTCTCTTGACTACTTGTTTCCTTGAGGTTTATTTACTCAAGGGTACTAAGTTGTTTTTTTCTTAAAGAAATAACACCTTCGTCTTGAGAAGAAAGGGAGATGCACTTAACTAACAGTAYTTCAGTGGAGGAAAGCAGGGACTTAAGATTAAAGGATATGTTCAAAGAAACATACAAAACTCAGACAATTAAAATTAGAGTATTGACTGTTGCTCTAGAAGTGTTGTAGAAGACTGCTAACATTTTCCCTTAGGAAAAAAAGCTGGGGAAATAAGCAAGTTCTAGTATTTATGCAGCTGATTTCCAACTAAGTCTAATTTGTGTCATACAAGTCCCAGAGGCTGTTACTTGGGTAATCTTGGATTTGGGTGATTATTTATGGAATCATGCTTTGGTGCATCAAGATTCTAAGCACACTGGCTTTTGTGTTGAAGAGTCTTCAGTCTGATGCTTAGTTGAATGCACTTGGGTGGTGGTGACTCCTGGTATCCCAGCACCCAAGATCAGGAACCCAAACTTGTCTAAAGATCAGCAAATGCTTAGGGGTTTTGCTGGATTAGAGTGGCTGGAATGTCAAGGGCTGAGATGCTAGACAGCTCTCCTGGAGACAGCCTCAGAGAATAGGACATGCACTGTTACTGCAATTGATATTCAGTTTTTGTCAGTGATGAACTTTCAACTCAAAGAGAAGTCAACRTTCTTAAAATCAATTAACTTTTCTTTTAACAATCTGAAAAAAGAAACCCAAAGCGTTTACATTTCAAAGTAAATTGTTGCTTTTTTTTTCCTCTGGATTTCACAGCAGGAGGTTCTGTAGGAAGTGCTGCTCAAAATTTTATGTGTTGTAAGTAGCTGTGGTGAGGATCTGTGAGCTCTCCGGGGTATTCTTGTGTGGAAAAGGATTGCTCTTTATCATGCTCAAATGTTCTTCCTCCTGTAAAATGAAACATGAGTTTTGTGCGTGTCCTTGCTCTGCAGCAGCCTTTTGGAACAGTGATCCAGGAGACAGCAGGTGGCGTTTCTTGACCGTACTCTCCTGCCAACATTATTTCCAGGGATGGCCTGCGGTGTCACTTATGTGAGGGTGGGGCAGAGTGAATGGTTTGCCCTATGTTTAATGTGTGCCGTCTTTAAATGGAAAATCCAGGCAACAGAAAGCTGCCTCGAATTGTTAGTAATGGTTGGTGATAACTGCAAACCCAGAGATTTACAGCACTTGCTTTGAAACTTACAGCATTKATTGAAATAACTTGTGTCAATAATCACAGCACAGTGTTTACAGTATTCTGTGGAAATCCTAATCAATGATCTTAGATGACAGGCTGTTGATGTTGCTTCTTGTACACCAATGACAATTATAAATTCTTACCTTTAAAAGAAAGTTGGACACCTTTTCTGACTTGAATTTTAAAAGCATTCCTTTTTTCATTCAGAAAG
Source organism: Mixornis gularis (assembly GCA_003546035.1). Lineage (NCBI taxonomy): Eukaryota > Metazoa > Chordata > Aves > Passeriformes > Timaliidae > Mixornis > Mixornis gularis. Next base: position 765,593 of record QVAJ01000046.1, on the reverse strand, counting down.
GACCTGGATTGTGTGCAGTCTTCAAAGGACTGACATTCCTCCCCTGTAGATGCTTTTGCTTTCTCCATGACTTAATCCTTTCTTTTTTTTCATATTTCTTTCCACAAACATCTCGAGTCTTGGTGAGGATGGTTCACCTTTTTTGTGCTTCTCTCAAGTTAGTTATCTTCTTCAACCCAATAAAAAGGAAGGTGAAAAGYTTAGTCATTGCAGGAGAGCTCAGGAATGCTTTCAGGCCTCAAGAAGAGCATTCACGTATTTAATGAACCTTCTAAACAAGTTTAAATAGCATGAAACAAAGATTTGTTAGAAGTTTGCAGCAGTATAGAAAGGAGGCAGACCTACCGTGCATAGGTCTAAGGATACACAACTTTGTTTTTCTTTTGGGCTTTCTTTCAAGGTTGCTTCAGGTTTGCATCCTTCTAAAAMAAAAATTGATGGTGAAATAAGAGACTTGTTTGTTTTTAAACTACATCTGCTTTGGCTCCTTGCATGCCCTTCTACTGTCAYCTTGTCCTTAGAAAAATTTTTAAAAGAAGACGTCATTCACCCCCTTCATCTTCTGTTTCTTTTAACCTGCTGCATATGAACAGCATTTTGAACTCAGCAAATGTCGGGTTGCCTACTTGCAGACTACTTTTTAAGTCATTTTACTTTCATCAGAATGGTAAATTTAAGCAGAAGATGAATGAGGGAGACTTAAAACTTCTACTGGTGCTACCTATCCCATGTTTTGTAATGTGAAATACCGTGCTGTTTTCTTTCCTATCTTTGCTTGTGCTAGTGAAGGTACCTGGCTGTAGACCTTCAATGGCTTTTGTTGTGTCTTTATGCATTTGTCTGGATCTCCTAAAAACTCAGCAGCATTTGCAGTGAAAACTGAGATAGTCTGACTTCAACGCCCCAAGCAGAGACGCTGTTTTTTTTTCCAAGTACAGATGCTCTAGCTACAAAAGCTTGTGTATGGTACCCTTGTGTACCAGTAAGTAAAGTCAGCTTTGAAGTTCTTGTGCCAAACAGCCACTCAAAATAAATGCAGGAACACTGATGTTAGAGGAAAGTTGAGTTAAGGGACCATGTGCACTGATCAGATGTATGGGATCAAAGTCAGCTGCGCCTGAACCTTGTGTCTGCATGAAGGATAAAAGCTCTCTGTTACTTAGAGACTCCTTCCCATGGAGATAAAGGCATTAATCCAGCAGCCAGTCTGGAATGTGTGGAGATGCTGCCCAGGCTTGTTTATCTTTTGGATTTTTACCTTTTGCTGATCTTCCATGTGGGCATCTGCAATGCTGCTGAGGACAACCTGGAGTACATTAAGAATGGCTACACTTGAGAGGAAGGTAAAGGGCAAGTGGAACAGATGATGTCTGCCAGATCCTGACCAGGAGAGAGGGAGAAGTCTAAGTGGACCAAGTGTGACAGAGTGTTGAAGCTTGGCTGCATGGCTGGTCCCACAGATGGGCTTTTGTCTTCTGCAAGCACAGTCAAAGCAAGAACCGGTGGTTGGGTTGTGGTGTGCTTGACAAAGGGGGTCTTTGCAAACAAACTTCCTGACCTAGTGGGGATGGCTTTACATGAGGTATTCCAGGAAGAGTTAGCACAACATGGAGACAACTGAGGGCACAAGAGAGATAGTGCAGCTGAATGTGGCAAACAGCATGGCAGGGAAGGCTCTCTCACTTCCCAGTAAAAGCAGTGTAACTTGGGACCCATCTAAAATGCTTGTACACGAATCTGTGAGCATAAGGAATAAGCAGGAGGATTGTGTAGACACAGCTGTAGATCTAAGGCCTTGTTAGGTGTTGCATTTTATCTTTTTTTTTTTTTTTTGTCAGGGTCAGGATTAAATGCACGACACGGTATTTCTTGTTTGGACTCAAATGTTTATTAATTCTTACCTACATTAVAGTCTCACAAATTGTGAGTTCTACAGCATTTCTAGCTAACTAACTAAAAGTGGAGCCATCTCTCTCTCTACAAGGTCTTTTAAGGATAAACTGTCCAATGAAGAAATGACACCCAAATTATTTTTACTTTTAACCCAATAACCAATGACCCTTGGCCCTCAATTACAAAATACCACAAAAACCTATGAAGAAGGTGAAAAAGAAGGACTAGACTCCACCCTAAACCCTCCATCTTGCTTTATATATATATTACTATATTCTAAAACCTTCAACTCTAAGTTTTCCACCCTATGATATTACACACTTCTATTCAAACCACACACCCATAATCCCAGTTCTATCACTCAATTTTGGAAGCCTGTTCCACGGCCTCAGGTCAAATGCAGTGTTCTCTTGGGGGTCAGTGCCTGTCAGCACAGAAAGTCTAAAATTCTCAGTGCCCAGGGTTCCAACAGTTAGGATTATGGTGATGTGGAAGGATAGGTCTCATGACTGCAGTGCTGCAGTAGAGGGATGCAGAAAAGACAGGGTGGGTGAGGATGACAGAGAGGAGAGGTTGAGCTCTGTATAAAGCAGGTGCATGGATTTTGCCTTGGGACAGGTGATGAGTGAAGAGAGAGCTTTTGGGTAAGGATCAGAGGACACATGAGCACAAGGATGTTGCTTTTTATCTTCTTTTTGCCAGAGTCTGGATTAAATGCTTGAAACAGTATTTCTTGTTTGGACTCTGATGTTTATTCATTCTTATCTATATTACAGACTCACAAGCTGTGAGTTCTACAGGACTTCTAGCTAGCAAAGTAAAAAGGGAGCCCTGTCTATCTCTCTACAAGGCCTTCTAAGTATAAACTATCCAATTGAGAAATGACACCTAAATTTTTTTTTACTTTTAACCCAATAACTAACCACCCTTGGCCTGCAATTACGAAATACCACCTAAATGCATGAAGAAGTTGAAAAAGGACTAGACTCTAAAATCTCCATCTTGCTTTATATATATATATATTACTATATTTTACAACCTTAAACTCTAAGTTTTCCACCCTGTGATATTACACACTTCTATTCAAACTACACACCCACAATCCCAGTGCTATCACTCAATTWTGGAAGCCTGTTCCACAGCCTCAGGTCAAATGCAGTGTTTTCTTGGGGGTCAGTGCCTGTCAGCACAGAAAGTCTAAAATTCTCAGTGACCAGGGTTCCAACACAGGGATACTTCAGTGATTATCTGCTGCATCCTGCCTGATAAAGAAGGTGCTCACACACACACACACACACACAAACACAGGTGAAGCATTCTTTAAGCAGCTGGAGAATGCCTCAGTCACAGACCCTAGTCCCTGTCTGGGCCTTAGTCATCCTGCTGGAAGGACAGCATAGCTGGACACAATCAGTCTGGGAGATTTCTGGAATGTACTGATGGTAATATCTTGGTGCATGTGGCAGAGGAATGGGCAAGGGAAGATGCACTCTTGGACCTGTGACTCATAAATGCACAATTGTTGGATGGTGTAAAGGGCAGCATTGTTTGYTGCACTGACAATGATTCTTGTGGAGTCAAAAGTATGGAGTTTAACATCCTGAGAGGAGTAATCTAGATCCAGAACTTCAGAAGGGTAGGTTTTGACATGTTCAGGGACTTACCTCCAAATTCCTGTAGGAAACGACCCTAGAAGGAAAATGTCTGGGCTGATAGGGTTGATCTTCAGAGGAAACATTCTCAGAGTACTGGAATGGTCTGTCTCAATGTGTGTAGAGTCAAGCAAGCTGGCAAAGGGCCAAAATGAGTACAGAGGTCCTGACTGAGCTCAAACACAAAAAAGATGGACACAGAAAGTGGAAGCAGGGTAGGCTATAAGGAGGAGTGCAAAGACATTGCCTGTGCATTCAGAAATAAAGTCAGGAAAACCRAAGATCAGCTGCACTTGAAACTAGMAAAGAATGTGAAGGATGGCAAGAAAGATCTTTTCTGAGGATATTGGCAGCAAAAGAAAGTTTGAGGAGAATGTGGCCCTACTGGTGAGTCAGACAGGGGAACTAGTGATAAATGACAGGGAGAAGACTGGGGCACTCTGCCTTTTTGCCACCAAGCTTGTCAGAGGAAAAAAGGCTGAGAGAAATGGGTTTGCTCAGCCTTAAGAAGAGAAGGCTTAGAGAAAATCTTATTCCTGTCTACAGCATCCTGATCAGATGACAGAGATGGTGGAGGTAGACTATTCTCAGAAATGCATGATAGGATTGGGCACAATGGCCRCAAGTTGAAACATGGGACATTCTGGTCAGGTACTGGGATCAAATACTGAATACTGAAAGAGCTTACCCAAAGAGGATGTAAAATCTCTATTCTTGGAGGCCTTCAAGACTCACCTGGAACCTGGACATGGCCCTAAGAAGCTTGACCTTTTTAGACCTSTTCTGAGCTGAAATTTGGAGTTCCATTTCAAACTGAATTGTGCTGTTTGTTCAGTAGGTTATACACCTGGATGACCTACTGACTATCCTGTCTTGTGAGAAACACATGAAGATTTCATGTTCCCAGAACACCATGATGTAGCTGTCTTCTACAAATTGTACAGAAAAGGTTCTCTTTTAGTCCCTTTGATACTGAGACTGGTGATTACTTATGCTGGCCCCATGTTCTCTTGAGATGTCAGGGTTATGAGTTACTGATGCCTTGGGAAGGCTAACCTGAAACAGAGACTGGACAGAGCTAGAGAATAAAGGAGGTATTTATTGAAAGGCCTCCAGGATACACCTTGGGCAGGACAAGAGCCTGACCAGGGCTACAGCCAAGGTGGACTAAGAATGGTCACAAAAATGGCTGACTGGTTGTGAGRTCTTACACTTTTATATGTTGTGGTTCATTTACATATTGAGGTTTAATTGCCCAATTACAGCTTCAGGTTGTGAGGTCTCATCCTTTTTGTTCCTCTCTTCAGTCCACCATTGTTTGTGCTTTTGGGCCTGAAAGTTGTSCTTGGYCTTCATYAGGAAAAGGATTTGTTTTGTCTCCCTACTCWGTGAAGAGAGCTKACYRGCACTTAATMTGAGGCTCAGAACTGCACCCCTAGGCAGSACAGAATCTGAAAATATGAAAGTTGAAGCTTAAGACATCATTACAATGAAAGTTCTGGATTCCAACCTGGTCTCTCTGTTGCCCTTTTTCTACCCAGAATATAGCAGTGCAAATTCCCAAATCATGACAACCATGTGCTCTACAAATAGTCATAATGATAACTAGTCTGGCTAATTCCATCACAAAGGAACATATGCTTGCAGGAACCAGCCACTGCATCCACTCCAGCACCTGGCCCACAAAAGAAATCGRTATCTTAATTTACATGAAAGTGTTTTTTTCAAGGTTTGTATTTTAGATTAAGCTAGTCTTTGTTTTGAGTTTCTATGCATTTGAGGGAAGTTTGTGTAGTCTCACTCCTTCTGATCAGTGTGAGGTGCTTGAAGAGAGATTAGGGCCTCATCCATATCCAGCAGAAACTGCAACATCAAAATGAAATATAAAATCACCCRTCTTGTGGCTGCTAGGTAATTCAGGCTAGCAAATTAGCCCATTTACTTTAGGAAATGGGTATGTCTTGTAGCAGGAGACTTGGCAGCACGAGTCTTGATGGAAAATTTTAGAAAAGAATATTGGAAAAGATAACTTAATAATGACACTTGAAACAGCTGAGTGAGAATTCCCATGGTTTAACCCCAGGCAGCAGCCAAGCCCCACACAGCCTCTCACTCACTCCCCCACCAGAGAGATTAGGGAGATAATTGGAAGGATGAAAGCTGGAGAACTCACAGGCTGAGAAAAATACAGTTTAATAGGGAAAGTAAAGGCTGTGCACACAAGCAAAACAAAACAAGGAATCCACTCACTGCTTCCCATGGGCATTCTCTAGAGGAGCAGGGTCTCATCATGCAAATGGTTACTGGGGAAGGCAAATGCCATCCCTCCAGGTGTGCCCCCACTCCTCTTTCTTGTCCCTGCTTCATACACTGAGCTTGGTGCCACATGGTCAGGAATATCCCTTTGGTCAGGTGGGGTCACCTGCCCTGGCTGTGTCTCCTCCCAGGCACCCCCAGTCCCCTCCCCAGTGTGGCAGCACCAAAAGCAGAAAAGGCCTTGGCTCTGTGCAGGCCCTGCTCAGCAACAGCAAAAACATCTCTGTATTATCAACCCTGAGTTCAGCACAAATCCAAAACACAGCCCCCTGCCAGCCACTGAGATGAGAATTAATTCTACCTCAGCCCAAACCAACACACCAAGTAACAGCTCCCTTGCAATTATTCTATCCATAAGTACTTGCAAATGCTCTAGCACTTCTTTCAGTTTTATGACAGTAAATGAATCTTGCTCTGGATGGCAAGAATTTTTTTTTTTTCTGGCTTAACTGTTAGAGAGAGTGGTCCTGCAGTCCTTTCAGCCACTGTGTGCTGCAGAACTGGAGACAGAGTCCAGCATAACTCATTAGAACAGGAAATAAAATCAGTTCACAAATTCACTTTGCATAATTAAAAAAGTCCTAAGTTTATGCTTAAACATGAGCAAAATCATTTAGAAAACTTCTTATCCTCCTTCTCTATAATACYATCACTTGGGGAGGGGTAAAGGGAAGGGAGGAATAAAAAGGAGAAATAAAAGGCAGAGACATTGTTAAGAACTTCTTCTTTATATTTGAAGCTTTATCAGTTCTCACATCAGAATGACAGMAAAAGAGAACTGTGATGGAGAAAGGATGATACATCTACAGAATTGCCATAGTGGTTAGGTACTTTCAGGGGAAATTCAGACCACAAAATTTGCTCTGCTGCACTTTTACTACCCTTTGGAAGAGTTTAAGATTTGTAAGCATTGGCAAATAAAAGCTTTGAAAAATTTCTCACAAAACGCTAAGAAAACTGCATGCTCRAATTTAGGAAAGAACCTGCAGTGTCTGTCACCCTAATGCAGCACTTTTTTGGRCAGTCACACAGATGAAAACATCAGCATGTCAAATTTCAGGCCTGGGAGTTTACACCACCTTTGCATGGGGTCAACTGGTCAGACTGCAAGGCATTTCTCCCTTGGGTTGTCATSTGTCTTTATCTTCTGTGCATTACCAGACAAAGCATGGAAAAGAATGTGGTGGGAAAATGTGGTGCCTTATAATATTTAAATTACCAAAGACTATTTTAGATTTTTCCTTTTTTTTACATATGTTTGTGTCACTATCTTAGTGACACCAGTATTTTGGGTTGATTTATTATTATTATTATTATTATTATTATTATTATTATTATTATTATTATTATTATTATTATTTCTTACCAACTAAGCACTGAACTATAGAGTATCTTACAATGGAATGGGAGAGATTCCTGGAGGTCACCTTGTCCCACTCTCCCTTACACATCAGCAGAGAATAGCATGAAATATCATCAGAGAAAGGAAATTAAAAGCCTTGCCTGTGCAATTGTAGCCATGTGCATGTAGCTCCCTTTTTTTACCAGTGAAATCAACCTTGTTCTTTCACTTTTTATTCCTTTTAAGAAGCATGTATTTTCAATTAACTCTCTTGCTTTGCACATGGTTACAGGTAGCTCCCATTTTTGCCTACTCCTAAAATGACTGTGAGTRTTTTAAGTATGGGCTGAGAACCACTCCAAATTAAGGCTTGCAATAGTAACTAGTTTTTATTGTTTTGTCCCTAAGTTGGGGTGCCTGAAAGTATCCTGTGATCTCCAGAGAGTGGAGGGAAGAGCTGTTCTTGTGCTGACAGGTGATTTTAAGTAACCCACTGCTGCTCCATTCTATTCTGCCCACAGACAATTTCTTACCTACTGGGTAAATATAACTAGTCATCTTCTGCTACAGGTGTGAATCTCTACAAAAAATACACACAGTTTGAAGTACCACATACTTCATTAATGTTCTTTTGATATTTACACTTTAGGGTCAGAGTATATGTACAACTTCCTGAACCAAGTCAATGCCTCCCATGCCAGTCATCTAATGGAATACGTACATAGTTAGCCATGTTTTTTTTCCTTTAAATCCTAGGGGTTGGATGTTTTTCCTAATTGTATTCATCTGATGAGCTTTTTCCAAATACTGATGGCATATCAAGAAATGTCCAGATCAAGAAAAGACTTTTCACACTGCCCAAGTAGCAGCAATAAGAAGCCATATCCCAGTATGGCTCTGATTATTCCTGTGGGAKAGTATGTTATAAGGATTAAAAGTAGTATTGGTCTTGCTGTGCTGTCTCTTCTTCACTCAGGTTTGGATGTCCAAACAACAAGCTGCTTTCTCTCCCAGTCAGAGCAGTCAGATGTTTGCTCCAGTCCCAAGGTGACATGTTAGTGTCTTTCTTTTCTCTCGTGCTCACATATAAAGCCAGGTGTGATTTTGTTCCTCTGTTGTGTTGTGCTTGGTCCTATTGCTGCCCTATAATTTAGCAAGAGGTTTAAAACTGTGTTGAATTTGCCTATTATCATGCATGTTTGCTGTGATGTTTTGTTCACTTACGTGCTTGAAAGCTGAAAATCTTCCTGTTAGCTGCAGGGAATAATTTACACGTGTGGTTTTTGCCTTTCAAATATTCAAGGTCATTTCTATAAATAGTAAGTCAGGCCATTAGTGTGTGTTTTGAGCAAGACTGCTCCTGTAATTAGTCTAGACGTTTATGCAGGCAGCCTGGGAGCAGCAAGTTAGAGTCACACTGCTCTGTTCCTCTGTTTGGTTTCTTAATATTTCTGTTCTTAAACTTGCACACTCAGAAAGGAGACCCATGAAAACAGGGTGTCGGGGGAGAGGAAACAAAACCTGCTTCTCCATGGCAGAAGAAAAGGACATCACTGTGTGTTTACTTCATCAGAGCTGTTTTCCTGTCCTGGTTGCAGTCACAATTCCTGGTGTCAATCAGGGAAAATAAAAGAAGTAAGGGTAATTAATAATAAATCATCTGGTTTGTATTATGCCAAGAATGTTTCCCATTTCTTTCAACACCCATGATACCCTGTTAAACAGCCCAGTATGCTTCCAAAATATATGCACATTTAGAAGGAAACATGCTGAAAATTATTGTAATGTTAAGTAATTCAATCAGGTCTGCTATGCAATACCTTTAGAAAATTTCCTGTGGATCACATAAGAGATTGCCATCTCTCTCTGATTCTGAGTGCAATTAGAGGTGTATTCTCAAAATGATGCTGTGACCATAACCAAAAACTCACGTGATAACTGAAATCAGTTCCTGAGAAACACCTGGGATGATTTAGCTGTCCTGATTTCTCAGATTCTAGCCAGCAACTCCAAGGGTCTAAGGAGAAACATTCATGTAAAGGGATTATTCCGTGTATTTTATGGACAAATATGTACGTATAAGTGTTGATATTTGCCTCAGTTTTAAAGAGACTTTCCCTGGAAATCTGGGGACAAAATTTCAGATACTGTTTCACATGGATTTTTTATGCTGCCTGGCAGCTCATACAACTGAACAAGGTAAGGTGTCCCAGAAATGAGGCACTTCAGACTGGACACCTTCCTTAAAATAGTTGTTGGTAGTTTTGGCTGGCAGCTATATGGTATCTTGGTGACTTCCTGCTTTGAAATTAATTAAAAGCTCTTGGCAGCCAAATCAAAGTCAAGTCACTCTAAGTGTTCTTAGCCAGCATGGTTTACTTCATAAGCCCTTTCTTGTGCCAGATATGTATGTGTTATAAGGATGATGGGGGGCAGTGTGATCTTGTATTTTTCCTACATGCCTTGTAAATCCAAAGATCCTGAAATCTTGACAATTAATCTGGAAACTTCCATAAAACAGACATTATCTTGAAATAGAACTAGTTTTGTATCACAGTATCTCAGATTACTTCATTAATTCATTCAGATACATGAAGCACCTGGACTTTTGTAGAAATTCAAGAAAATATAAAAAAGTCAGACCCATTGGTGTGAATTAACTGTGTTATCAAAGTGATTAATTTTGCTTCATTTCAGCTCTGAGGTTCTTGTCTGCTGTAACAGAATTTTCACTGGGTTCCAATACCAAGCACCCAGTCTGTAGACCTTGTAAATGTGTTTAAAAGGCCAGCTCAGCAGATGATATGATTTAAACAATAAGCAGAAACTTAATACAAGAAAATGCTTCCTGTTTCTCTAAATGACCTTTAGGGGACAAAGGGAAGCATAAAACATAGAATATCAGACATTTCTTAAAACTACCTTTTTGAGTAACAGAGACAAATTCAGTCCAGAAGCATAGAAAAAATCCACAGCAGATTTTCAATTTATTGCACAAACCTGATTGTGGCCTGGTCTAATCGAAATTATTTTCCTCATTGTGCGAGTCAATAAATGCTGCCTTTTTTTTTTTTTTTTTTTTTTTTTTTTTAAGATTCTTT
>QVAJ01000046.1:735455-752318 GCA_003546035.1 Mixornis gularis | reverse complement strand
CCATCCACCTCTACACACAGAAGAACAATTAGAAGAAGTTTTGTGGTTAAATATATTTACTTTTCTTGATTCACAGTAAATGCATTACCAAAATGAAAAAAAAAAAAAAAAAAAAAAAAAAAAATCCCATTATATGAACTAAACATTATGGGGTTTTCATTTCTGAACACATGTTACACTGTTTTGTATTCATGTCCCAAGTTTGGTGTCCATGGTTCTCAGCAGCCAGGAGTCAAATATTAAATGGGCAATATTGCACTTTGAAAAACTCCTGAAATGTCTGAAAAATGCTCACATGCTGTACAAATATATTCCAGTGAACAAAACTGGAACTTTTCTTCACTAAATGCAAAATCAGAAAGTCAGAATTCTCTGTTCTTGCACCTTGTCTCTGCAGCAGGACTAAAAATAGACCTTAATGCATCACCTTAGTTACAAAAGTTTCATCACTGAAGGAATTATGTTCTTAATCCTCCCTCCCAGGTCTTATATCATTGTGTGATGTAGAAGATGCTGTTTAACCACTGCTGATAGACAACAGCTTGCAAAGACACTATTCAGAAATGAGGTCTTTAATTTCAGCTAAAATATAGTCAACTTCAAGCACAATGAAGTTATTTTTCCAACACATTTAGGATGCTCAGCCATGAAGGCTGGTGTCATATGAAATCTGCAGCTTGTCCAGGGAGGTACTGATGTTCCCCCTGACATTTGCTACAAGGGTGACTAGAGATGCTTTAGACTCCACAGTAAAAAAAGCTCAACCACTCCAATAACTTTCTACTAATACTTTAAAAACAAAGTTTTTGGAACTTGTACCCTTAAAATTATTCCTGTGTTGTATGTGATTGGAGGGAATGTAGTTTCCATGAGAATAAGCATCTGTGAAATATAAATAGTCACCCTTTTCCAATTAAGAGGCAAACTGACATCAAGACACATTGCCTTCTCCATGCTAAGTCATTTATTATTCATGCAGTTTTCCAATATACATTAATGTAATTTCCTTGAGAAGGTGCCCACTGTGGATCTTCTTACTTTTCCTATATGGAAGAACAATAGCAGGAAGGAGAAATATGTGCACATTATTTAAACGGAGGAAGGGACAGGTGCAAAATTAAGTGATTTTTAGCTGAACAGCATGAAATGTTTACACAATTTCAAATGGCAACTACTTAGATACGTGTTAATAAGGGATTTCAAGAACTGATGTCATGCAAGGATGACACAGGAGCTAGAATTTTAATACTTTTGCTGCAAAGTTCAAGGAAGTAAGTACAACACCCTGAGAAAGAATGCAATGGAGATTTGTTAGAGCACACCAGTCATCTGTGAGGTCACATGGATTTTGGACATATCACACAATAATATTAACTTTTGTAAATCTGTATTGGTGTCTTTTATTATGGGGATTTTTAAGGAAATTAATGGACCTTCCCCACTGTTTGATGCATTCTACAACAATTATATTATATTATATTATATTATATTATAGTATAGTATAGTATAGTATAGTATAGTATAGTATAGTATAGTATATTGTAGTATATTGTATTGTATTGTATTGTATTGTATTATATTATATTGTATTATATTGTATTATACTATATTATATTATATATAATTAACATAATATAATATAACATAATATAAATATTAATAAATATTGCATTTATAGAATAAGTCTATAATAATATAATATTTTTGTCGTTATATATTATGAAATATTGTGATAATTATATTATAGTTTGTTGTTATTATTATTAATGTTGGGTATTCAAACATACACTTGAAATATTTATTTGAGTAATCGCAACAAAAGTTTCAATAGTGGTTTGCAAGCAGATATTTTATTAGGAGTGCCTTGGGGCATTACAAAAAGTGTACATAAGGGTCATCAGTTCTATCTTTACTTTTAAAGGACATGACTTAATTTTCAACTAGGTTCCAGGGACTCACCACACCTAGCCTCAGCCAACAGATGGAAAATATTTTCTGGCTAAACTGGTCTTTGGCAGAAAACTGAATCTTTTAATCAGTATTTTCCCCATGTATGTTCTGGATTCCATGAAGAAAATTTAACCCTTGTTTTGGCCAAATAATGGAATTCCTAGAAACCAGTAAAAGTTTTCACAGTGGTTGAAGTTTGCTATATTTTTGCTGACATTAAAGACCTCTTCTCTGAATAGTGTCTTTACAAACCATAAAGCACTATTATCAGCAGTGATTAAACAGCATCTTCTCTCACACGTCTTGGCTTTGCAAGCACAATTTTAGTTTTTTTTTTTCCAGAAGAGAAGAATACATAGTACCTTCCCAGAAGCTTCAGGCAGCCAGGGAACTTGACCAGTAAAGAAAAATAGCATTCTGCCTGAAAAATATGTTTCATATCAGTGTTGAGCCAACCAGGAGGAGCCATAACACAGTGAGTGCAGGTCTCCTTTCATGGGCTCTAGTCCTTCCATTTACCCTTTTCACATTTTTTGAGATTCCAGACAGCACTGTGTCAAGTGGACAACAGAAACCAGCAGTTTTAACTGCGTGTAAGCAGCAGGGTAAAAACTAGAAAAGAGATTGAAAGGAACAGGCGAAAATCAAGAAATCAAAATGATTCTTCGGCAGCTCAAACGTCCCTCCTCCCAAACATACTGACTATTGTAATGAGACAGCTGCACCACACTCTGCAAAGCTTTTGACATGATCTCCCATGGTGTCCTAGTACCCAGGGTGGTGAGCTGGAGATTGGATATGCAGATGGCCAAGTACATGGAAAACTGGGATGTGATTGCAGGACTCAAGGGTTGTGTGACCATGAATACACAGAGCGCTGTCTGGTTTCTCACTGAGTCTCCTCAGGAACCAATATGAGACCCATTCTGCTTAACGTCTCTGTTAACAACCTGGATTATCCTAAATTCACTCATAGCAAGCCTGCCAGTGATATCAAGCCAGGGGATAGCAGATATGCTGGAGGACATGCTGAGGGGATGCTGAAATTCTCAAGAAACAAGGTGTCAGGAGCCTCAGAAAGTTTAACAAAGACAAATCCAAAGTCCTGGTGCAACACTACAGGGAATGGGATGAGTGGTTGGGAATTATCTTTGATAGAGCCAAAGCCAAACCCTTCATGGAAGTGCACAGTGACAGGACTGGAGGGAACATGAACAAATTAGAACACAGAAATAAGAAACTGTTCTCATTAGAGAATTCCACTGCATTGGAACAGATTCCCATGAGAGATGGTGGAGTTTTCATCCCTGGGAGATGTTCAAAACTCAATGGACATCTTCAGGCACCTGATCTAATTGGATCCATTTTGAACAAGATGTTGGACTGGATGACCTCCAGAGGTCCCTTCCAACCTCACTTGTCCTGTGATTCTCCAATTCCATAAATACTGTGTTCTATTCAGATGCTGAAGACATTAATACAACAAATATATTTTCTTTTGTCAGTCGGACAACTGGTAGTTTCCATGGTAACCATGGGAATTCCTATGTCTCAATTTTTCCTGCTTGTTGGATTAATCTCCATACTTTAGGAAGATCTAAGTGAAGACAAAGGAATTCCTGATTCCCACAGGATTATCTTTTTTTTTCACTATGCTGTTTCTTTATCAGATGGGGATTTTGGAAGACAATGTTCAGTAAATTGTCTGCACGAGGCTGTTGGTGCCAGTAAAACGTGGAGAGACATTTTACCATCTGCTTATTGCACAAAAGTAGCTAGAAAAAAAGGAAACTACGCTTATCTCTTTCACTGGAGTTTCATTAACAGCCTCTCATGCAAGAAAAATTCAACACCAAATTATTACTAACATAAAAATGTGTACCATAAAAAAAGGCAATGAAGTTATATTCCTAGTTTTAAAGGTACTATTAAGAACCAACAAATAGTTAAATGTTTTTACATTACTCGCTTGGAAAAGGAGCAATTTGGTTTTATGTATCCACTGAAATCCCTCATTCTCTTCCTCTGATTTCGTGTTCCTTTTTAGGTGATTTAGAAACATACTCAGTGTTTCAGCAGTGTCTGCAGTGCTGTAAAACTAAGTCTTTTTGCTATTTACCTTAATAGTTCTCAGATTGCATCCCACATAGTTACAAAAAGGGAAACATCAGCTATATTTACAATGTCAAGAAAGACAACTTTTTTTTTCCTTAAGCTTTCATCTTGTTTGCTCCCTTAAAAGCACTAAAAATGAATTGAAAAGAATTTCCTGGGGAAAACCCTGAAACACTTAGATAAAATAGAAGGAAATGACAGTGAAAGAGAATGACAGACCTGTGTGTCATGGATGGGGGTGGGAGACTCCAAATTATGAAGCAGAGGGTAAGAAGTGAAGTCTTTCTTCATAGTCAGTGGCTAAAAAGTCATGACATTATTAATCATTTGTATAGGACAAGAAATGTGCATGGCTCTGTGCTGTGAAAGATAAACAAATAGAAGGATCTGTCATGGGTTTACATTTTAAAGGAAGGGGAAAAGTCAAAGGAACACAGTACTGTACAAGTAACCATCATGGCTTTCACGTTTTAGAGAACAGTTGAAGTTTTTATAAGGTCAGGAGTAGCTGCAATTGAAAAATTGCTTTCTGACTAACTTCTATTCAAAAAAGTTACTTCAAATCAACCTGTTTGTCTCCTGCAAAGCTGTACTGGCTTTGAAAATTTCTGCAGTCGGAAAGGTTTTTAATTCAGAAAATCTTCAAAGTGCATTTTGGAATCTATTCTGAAAAAACAAAACAAAACAAAACAAAACAAAAAAACTTGAAGTCATTAAATTATATTACATAAGTAACATAAGTTGTGCTCATAGATGTTTCTGGGCACCGAATAGAAACATCAGTAACTCTATTTGTAGTGTGGTGAGTGACTTAGATTTGTACTACACTGAAACATTTTGTAGACAATAAGTTGGTGTATTTGCTACAAAGTTTTATCCAGGTAAGTAGGATACTGGCTAGGAAGAGTATCCTTACACGGCCAGCAGAGGAATGTGATGTGTATGTCTGTTCTCTCTGAGGATGAATCACAGGAACAGGGAGAGTAGATTTATTTGGAGGCTAAGACAATTGCTGCCATCCATTTGCTGAGAGGGAATCCCAGAAAAGCTTGAGCTCAGAAAGCATTTTTTTGAGGCAATGTTTCAAATTGCTCTCCAGTTATACCAAAGATTTCAGCTGGCTTTAGGACCAGCTTACTCACACCCCTTTCCCACTGATGAATTAACTAACCCTCCTATTTGATTCCTAGACTGGATGTGCCACACTTCCAAGCAGCCAAACATTTAACTAAATCAGAGTGGGTTTGTCTCTCAGCCATTGCTGCTAACAGCAATTTTGGCAAATGGGTCGCATTGTTATACCTTCTGGTTTGTATATCATCAGCTGGAGTAATTTTTCAGAGCAATGCTGGATGTTTATTACATACTGCTTCAAGCATGTCAGTATACATTAACGTTACACTTATGTCTGAGCAGACATTTCATTCCACAGAAGGAGTCACAGAGGTTTAGACATAAAAGATGACACTCAAAGACGTGAAACAAAATTAATTTTAAGGTACCAAAGGCAAGCTGCCTTTAACCTTGTTGTGTACTGGTTTTAAGAATCAAATTTTTATCTAGTTTAATTCATATTCAAAGGGAATTTAATAAAGTCCTATTCACAGTACTGTGACATTTAATTATCTAAATCTGTAAGAATGCTCCTCTTTACATTTGTGCTTGTATATAGTTCACATTCATCTTCTCAATACCCAACCTGTGACTTAAACTCCTGCTTGCATAGATTTGTTTTCTTTTGACAAATACAACACTTTTAGGTTAAAAGATGCTGGTAACTATCAGAGTTCATAATTTGACATATTGGTAGTTCTCAAGCCTCAGTATAGCTGGCTAGTAGACTGTCATATAAATCTCACTAAGAAAATTATCAGATACCTTTTTTTTTTTAGCAAGAGATGAAACAGTAGCAAGTGCTATCTGAGTCACAGACTAGCAAGGTTGTAAGAAAAGCCTGGTCTGTGCCAGTCAAAAAGCTTTATTTGGGACATTCTGCAAACACAGATGACTTGTTGAGACCAGATCATAAAGGTGCATATGTGTAAGTGTGACAAGAATTTAACAAAAACAGAGTTGAAAAAGAGACAGAACCAGCCAAGGAAGTACCAGAAGGATGGATGATCCTGGAAAAGATCCAGAATGGAAGAGAAAGTTCTAATTTTGTACAGAATGATGGCTTAAGACAGATTTGATTTTCTGAACAAAGAAACTGCCTCCTGTTGCTTGCCCCTACTATATCCAAAGAGAGAGAATTTTATGTACTTTCTTTGCAAACACACACCCCAAATTGCAAACTTTACAGACTGAACATGTTTCATGTAAAGACTCTTGGCTGAAAGCAGATATATACACCTCAGGGTACTTGATGTTTGATTCAAAGCTACCACTTTCCTGAATTCCACTTTTTCACTCTTTTCACTCTCCTCCTCTGCTTTTTTTACACAGCTACAAGTGAGTATTTATCCTAGGCAGAAAAAACTAAGCAATTCAAGGATCTAAATGAAACTTGTTTTTTTCCTCTGTGTGCACTGTGCAATGACATAAATAGCAGAACTTATCAGTGTATATTTCTCTCCCTTCAGTGCTCCCTGGTGATGTCAAGCACGCCTCCAGAAAGGCATAGAATCATGGAATCTATATTGGAAAAGATCTTTAAGATCATTGAGTCATAACAATGCCAAGTGCACCACTAAAATGTGTCCCTCAGTACTACGTCTACACATCTTCTAAACACCTCCAGGGTAGTGACTCAACCACTTCCTGTGCAGCCTAGTCCTTACTTGACAACCCTTTCTGTGAGCAAATTTTTCATCATATCCAATCAAAACCTTCCCTGGAGCAACCTGAGTATTTCTTCTCTTACTCTATTATTTGGAAGAAGAAGTTGATCCCCATCTGGCTACAACCTCCTTTCAGGGAGTTGCAGAGAGTAATAATGTTCTCCGAAGCTTCCTTTTCTCCAGTCTAAGCAACTCCAGCTCCCTCAACAAGTTTACAAAACTTGTGCTCCAGACCTTTCAAGAGCTTTGTTGCCCTTCTCTGGACACACTCCATCATCTCAACATTTTCCTTGTCATGAAGGGCCCAAAACTGAACACAGGATTTGAGGTGTGGCCTCACCAGTGCCCAGCACAGGGGGACAATCCCTGCCCTGCTCCTGCTGGCCACACCATTGCTGGGACAGCCCAGGRTGCCATTGGCCTTCTTGGCCACCTGSGCACTGCTGGCTCCTGCTCAGTCACTGTCACCAGCACCCCCAGGTCCTTTTCCTGTGGGCAGCTTTCCAGCCACTCTGCCCCAGCCTGTGGCCCTGCCTGGGGTTGTTGTGAGCCAAGGGCAGGAGCCAGCCCTGGGCCTTGTTGAACCTCCCACCACTGGCCTCAGCCCATGATCCAGCCTGTCCAGATCCCTCTGCAGAGCCTTCCTGCCCTCCAGCAGATCAACACTCCCACCCAGCTTGGTGTCACCTGCAAAGTGACCATGGGGACACAGTCTTCATTCCTGAGGAGGCTCCCTAGATCTCAACCTGGGCTGTTTTAAGCCAGTGTGGACCCACATCCTACTGTGAAACTTTGTGAGAATATCCCTTGCCGGAATTCACCTCTCAGTTGTCTGGGAAACTGGTGGAAACCAGTGGAAATGATCAACAAGAGGTAAAAGACTGTCATGGGGTCTTGACTCAAAAATGCCATGGTCACAATGATGAAGCAGCTTGGAGGGAAAGTTATTCTGCCAAAAGTATTATATTCTTCTATGAATACTCTTAGTTCATTCCTGTTGTGGATTTCTTATCTCTCTGGATTAGGCAAACAGAGGGTACAATACAGGGCCTGTAGTTGGACATTACAAACTTCAAATTATTCTAATTTCCTTAAAGTCTTTCTTATCAATGACTTTGATTTCCAGTTGCTCAGTTGAATAGTTAAAAATGTGTTAGGGTATAGGCTGTAACGGGGTTTTTTTTGTTTCAGCTGGAGACTGAAATAAAGGCTCCCCATTTCTTTCCTGCTGCCCTTCCAAGCTTCTCCTTCCCCTTCAGGTAAGGACCTGAGGAAACCCCTATTCAAACACATGGCTTATATTGATGTCATGATGCTCTTAGATGGAACAGATACTCCTTCTGACTTGCTGTCCTTCAGGAAGAATACTGGTATCAGCTCAAGTGACAAGACTAGTGAAACCCATTTGTGAAACTCATTGCAGACTTTTCTTTAACAGGGTTAGGAGCTCCCATGAGGACAGAAAAGAGGAAGAAAGTGATTTCATACAACCAATTTAACCAACAAGTGATGGAGCCCTTCCTATTGGGTTAGTATTCCTAGCCAGCAAGACAAACATAATCAAACTCTGCAGTGGCACCTTGAATTCCTTTTTTGATTACCACCTTTCATGGTTCAGTTTTTTCCAGGGATTTGCAGGTCACAAATTTACATCTGAATATGGAGCAAGTGCTTCTCTTGGAGCTCTTACAGTGATTCTCTTTTGCAAGAACTCATTTTTGTCTTTTCGGGTTTATCATGGGTAATGATAGTTTTTTCTGCTGGCTAGCACAATAAAGCTGAAGTAAAGCCTTGGGTCAAGACCCATATTTTATAGGGTCAAATTGTTCTTTATCTAGCTCAGCATCTTTGACTGCACTGCTGGTCAGGCAGAAGAAGAAGGAAGTTTGCATGTCAGGAAGATTGCTTCCTATTGCAGCATGAATAGCCCAACTGGTAGCAAGCTGGCTGTGTGCCATTAAAAATTGAACAGCCAAGTCAAACTGGGTCAGGTTTACACTTTACCAGGGTAATGCTGTCTAGTCAGACACCAGCACAGGAACATTTTCAGATCAGATCCCCCTCAGCCATGGGAGAAGGAAGAGAGAGCAAAGGAAGTTTGGCTGTCAGAAACTTTATTTTATCTTCTATTGTAAATACACAACTGGCAGCTGGTCAGGCATTCAAAGTTGAAAGGTCTGCTGGCACCTGTTTTAGGTACATCCCTTTCTCAGTAATGGGCTGAAAATGTAAGCTGCAGACAGCAGCCTCAGCTAGAGATCTAAAGCTGTTTTCCATCTGAGCTGTGGGATGGACTACGTTGTCTTGTGAGTTCTGCCAGCATGCCTTGCCTAAACAGCTCAGGTTGATATCATCCTTGCCACTGGATGAGGTGACCACGGCTCTGCCTATCAGGCCAAATCCGCTGCCCATTAAAGACAGGAGGCCAACCTGAGATGCTGTTCAAGTATGCTGAACTGCCTCCATGTAGACCTCTTTATATGTGTCACACTTGGCCCATGGTAAAACAAGTCAGTTCTGAAAGTCAATTCAACTTTCCCATAGATCATGGTTTTAAAATTTACCCTTCAAAAAGCAACATTATGGCTGAAGACAAGAGAATTAAAATGTACATTTAGACATGGAGAGTGCAATCCCATGCACCACAAATATCAAGCTACTGTTCCTTTCTCACACAGTGGACCTTAACACTCTTTGGAACAGCATGCAGTTTTGCTCTATATTTGGTCTTACAGTCTGGCTGACATAACCACCCACGGCTTCCCACTTGTTAAGAGGATGTGCCAGTAGCAGCTGCCTAGAGGAAAGAATAACCAAAAGGAAGATAGAGCAGAAGGGGAAAAAAGATTGCTAGAAAAGACGGCTGAGGCAAGTGACGCTATTCCCCGTCTCACAAAGGAGAGCTCTGTAACAACCAAGTGTATAATCAAAAAGGACATTATTCAGGTTGTAAAGTCTAACACAAAAAGGCTAGCAGAAACAAAGGTGTGAGGAGATGGACAGGAAATTGGTTCAGATGTCTCCAGCATGGAAACAAGAGAGCTCACACACTCAGTGAGGGAGATCAGTCAGCCCCCTTGCTGAGGGAGCAGCAAAATGTAGGACAGGGGCATTCAGGAGGGCTGAAGGGAAGAAGTTCCGTCTCCCCAGAGCTCAGAGCTAAAGCTGAGGGTGTGGTACGTTTGCTTTACAGATTCTGGAAACCCATAACAGTAAAATGAGAAAAGAAGCACAAGGACTGCATATCCCTGTCAGCTGCTGAAGGTGTTATGAGAATGGCTTGTAGGTCCTAGTGGTGAAGGACCTGAGAAAATGGAGGTAGAGATAAGTGAAGGAAGGAGCTAGAAGAAGTGAAATATACAGTTATGACTGCATTTTTCTCCTAATTGAGCTGTGGGCTGGTTTTCAGCCTAATAGACTTTTCCTGAGTGTATTCGTGCTCTCCTGAAAGGCACCTTTCCTAAAATAATTCCAGCCAGTGTACGGAGTTGGTCTAGACCCTACATCTTGCGTCCACTCAGACTGAGTTTTGTGGGAGAAATTGTAAGTGCTGACTCATGGTAATCCTGGCATACAAATGTAGTTCCCTTTTGTACACTTTTCCAATCCTTTTTCTCCCTAGAGCAAGGCTGACCCCAATTCTGCTTCGTGCCACAGGGCAACCCTGACCACTTTCTCCCTGGGAGCCACAGGGTCTGAAGCTCGTGACCCTCTGTCAGTGGGGAAAAGCCTCATGTCCCTCCCACAAACCTGGTTGCAATGGCTTATAACCCACAAAACCAGGATGGAAAGGTTTTGCTCCGTAACCAGCTTGTAAAATGCAGGAGACTCCTTGGATCGAGAGGATAGGGCTACAGGGGGAGGGAGATGTGTTTCCTCTGGTGGCTGTGCCTCCAGGCATCCTCCTGTGTAACTGAATCAGAAAGTGGCAGGAGGGTCAGAGCTGAGAAACTACAATACTGCAAAGAAGAAATGCAGAATAAGCTTGAAAAGCTACATATTTAATTAAATGGTTTTGGAGGGCTTTCAGGTTTGACCAGAATAGGTAGAATAGCTTTCTACTTACTGGGTAACTAGGCCTTGTCTTCATGTTGACAACATAAAGCAGCTCTAAAACAAAAGAAATTTTAGGGATGTTTGCTATACAGTGTAGAAAGCATTTGATATTGGTAAGATTATCTATTTTATTAATCAAGTAGACCTCCAAAATGATTATGCTGTCTTTCCCTGCTCCCCTAATTCTTTTTGTATGGCTCATGGCTATTTGGGACAAGACTTTAAGATGAAAAGTTGAAGACACTTGAAAACAAAAAATCCAGATGGGGAAAGGTTCTGATGTGCAAGCAATTGCTCCTCTTCTTTGGACAACACTGTAACTGAGATGCTTGAGCTGCAGAAAGGAGAATCACAGAATCACAGAACCACTAGGTTGGAAGAGACCCTCAAGTCCAACCAGAAATGGCTTTGCAGCAGTGTCCTCAGAGATCCTCCTGACCACTTAGAATCCCTAGTAGAAAGGTGACTGGTGGTCTAAGCACTAGGATCCTAAGGAGTTAATGAGAACAAGTAAATGAAAAGAGGAGAAACTTCTTTTTTAATTTAAAAAAAAGAGCAGAAGAATAAGAAAATGTATTTTGCCATTTTGCCACTATCTGTCAAAAACATATGCAATTAATCTTTCACTCTCCTCTATATGCATAATAGGATCTACACAGAAATTGGCTCTACATGAAAGCCTCAAAATGCACAGTTAAAGCCCTAGAATAAAATGAATCTGTAAGTATCCAACAGGAATGAGTAGTGGTGTGGTTTCATGCTGTACAGGTATTGGATCTGCTGGCACAAGTCAGGTAGGAAGACCACTGATGTCACTGCTGAAATCAGGAATGGTCAGGAATGCTAGTCCTGATGTCGTCATTAGATGTTCATTAGTGAAATGGGTCCAACTATTTAAAATACTTCTGCCTTACAGCTGCATGCTGCAAAAGAGTGGGTTGAACAGGCAGCACAAACATGCCTCATCCCCCTCCGAGTGAAATCAGGCAGGTTTGCTGAACCTGGGGATAATATATTTAAAATGAACTGTCTGCAGTGTAACGGGTGACATTTGCACAAAGCTCCCACACGATCTGCTCTGCCAGCTGGCTGGGGGTGGTTCCTCCCACGGAGGGCTGGCAACAAACACATATGAGCCTGGTTGTGAGCCACCCCAGACACTTCTGTAGGAAATATTTCAGTGGAATTAGTTTTTTGCTGGTGTCTAGCCTTGACTATTCATGTGAAGTCTGCCTCATACAATCCTTTTAGAACCTGCCACGTAGCAGCTTTAGTAAAAACTCTCATTAGGGAATGGCTCTTAATGCTTTCCACCAAAGATCAACCTTCCAGGCAGTGTCTGCATGCATGTTTATCAGACCTATATAATTCTGGACCTGTCTGATCTTGGTGCTGCTCTCACAGGATAGATTGTACCAGGCAATAGATTAGATTGCACTGTTTCAATTTTAGTGTAACTTTCTTCACAGCAAGAGTGCACTGCTGTTGTCAGTTGTCATTATATTTATGTTGCTGGCTAGTTATAACCTGATTCTGAAAAATCTTCTTGGCCTTTGAAACAAATAGAAAAGATCATGATTTGCTGTTTCTAGAAAAGCCCTATAATTTGTAGTAGAAATTCTGTAAAGAATAAAGCAACTTGCAGAATTCCCTTGCATCATATCACCCTGTATCGATAAATATTCTTCTGGGTTTATATCTGCCACTTACCTTGTACRACTGTATTTCTTTAAGAGACATTTATGTGACACTTTCTCTGATATTTTTAGGCAGTTTGTATCTCCATTAATTCCGTAATAGCTCTCCACAAGGTAGAAATACCTTTCTAGTTTTCACACAACTCCATCATTGTCAACTTTACTGCAACCCATTTTTTAGTTGGCTAATTAGTGTCTTGAACATAATTTATTCCTCAGTGATTTTTCATTCAGAGGTATAAGGTATTTAAGTACTGAAAAAAGTGTAGTACGATCACAGAATCCCAAACCCAAAAATACAAGCTAACATTCTCTACTGATGCAAATTGATGAAGGTCTTTTGAATAAAATGTTCCCACTACAAGAAATATGTCAGTACAGGAAATAATTCAGTAATGGGAAAGTCTGGTTTCACCCAAATTAAATCATTTCTGTGATGGGATAGATTTAAAGTATTTTTTCAGAGAGAATAATCAAAATGATAGGACACCAGAAGACTTATTCATCTGTTCTCTGTTCAGCTGCACTTTCATTACAGGCAATCATTGGGAAAAATTATGCTGTATGATTCATCATATAGCATACACCATTATATCACAAATTATCATATATAGAAACAGCATGAGCAGTGTGTTTCATCATTTGCAAATGCTGAAATTACTGACATCCTGCATGTGTTATTAGATCAGATTTTCACTTTATGAACCAGTGGGCAAATACATTTAGCTGTATCACACTGCATGAGCCTAGGAGTGTATTCATGGGACAAATTTGGTAAGAGGCTGTGAATTAATTTGACTGTCTCCATACCTTTAGATACTCTGGGCCTTTTACGTGTCACTACTGTCACAGAAATGCCCCCCTGGAGCCTTTGAGAGGCTTTCTTTCTCATCTGCTTAGTTTCTGATAATTTGAAAATGTAAGTGAAAACTTAAATGAACATGGCTCAGTTTTGAGCTAAGTCGAAGAGGAAGTTTGTGAAAAATACCAAACATATGTTTTTCTAAATCATATTTTTGTGACTGACAAAGGAGAAACTTTGAGATTCACTGATACTGAGTCACATGGGGATGAACTAGGTCACTCTCCAACATATCCTCATCCTCCTCATCCTACTCATCTAGAGGAAGTCTATAATCCTAATAGTTGTTGTTACCTACCATCAAAGCATCAGGGAAAACAAAAGAAAATGGGGAAAAGAACAAAGGCTTAGTTCTGGTGGTTTTTTTAGCCTCCAGCACATATTTCTGGTGTTTGCATAAGCCTTCTTCCACTTTTTAAGGAATGTACCTCTGAGAATTAGAAACAGAATATCTATCTTTGTTATTATTGAAGTTATGTTATGGCAAAAATTCCAGTTGCTTTCATTATGCTCAAAAAGTTTGAAATGCTCTCTGTGAAGTCTGATGATGCCAATTCAATCAGGATCTCATTCAAACAAATTCAAGAGGTTAATTAGTATTTCAAAGTTACCCTTTCATTTATAAAAAGTAACATAAAGTCTCTTATTCCAATTTTGTGCTTATTCCTTAAGCGATAAGTAATTCTATTTTCTTAAGTTCAATCTTGCCGTACAGCTGGTTGTTTTTTCCTCTCTTTTTACATGATGCAGTTCTTCAAAAAATCTCTAAGAAAAAGGTCTTTCTCTTTCACCTTGTCTGAAGCCAGGTTGACAAATAGTGTAATCACTCCAGAGCATTTTTCATGTCCTCAGTGTGGTCTGTAATAATAAAATTATCYCTCTGCCTTAGGGGACCTGGCAACTCTTCTGCTCTTGTCTTCTAACTAGTCCTCCATCATTGATTTAGCCTTCCCTTTACAAGAACCACTCTTCAGTGGTGCTCAGTGAAGAATGACCTTGTCAGACCAAACCCCTGAATTTTCCACATAAAGTGCCTAGAATGAAAGAACTCCATATCCATTTCAATACAAAGTACAGCAGCTTCTCCAGTACATATTTATTTGCTTAAATTAATACAATACATCATACATACTTTTACTATTGAGATAGAAAGCCAGAAACTAGAGATTCACATATAGTTGGTTCACTTCATGAGCTGTGGCTTTAAATAGGAACTCGATGTTCTAAGTGAAATAAATATGCATCACATTGTTTGCAAAATCTGTTAGGAGTACAAAATGTTAGCTCTGTTACATCTTGTTCAGCTAAGCAGACATGACATTTTCCAAACTGTTAATAATTATTAAAACTTCTAGGAATAATAAATACGGTACTTATATTACTTCTTAACTGTACACTCAAAACAGCAGAGTCCAGCAGCACCATATGAAGAGAGAAATCAAAGAGTAGGTAGTAGACAAACACAGAGTTGTAAAAAAGGTGGGTGCAGTAGCATTACTTGGTCTTTCCAGTACTTGTTTTACAGGAAACAGCACAGGATAAACTTTAATTATGATACTATCATGAAGTATTTTACCCTTTGAGCTTGTGAACACAGAGCACCTGTCTTTGCAGTCCCAAACTGAGGGCTGTCTGGCAGCCAGGAAAACTCAGTTTCACAAGGAGATGGCTGAGTCCTTGTGGCCAGACTGAAAACACCTTGTTCCAAGGTCACGTACAACTTTGCTTTCCCTGTAAATATGTTGTCTATCTTCACCCTTAAACTTTACTAGCCCAGATTTTGGCATTTCCTCCACCTACTCTGTACTCCAGTGAGCCTTGTAGAACTCTCCCTGCTACCCTTAACATCAGAAAACCCTCTAACTTAACAAATCACGTGCCTTCTTCTCTTGCCCAGACTCATTATGGTAGGGCAAATTTATCTTTCCTCAGTCTGACTTCTGGAAGCATCTCAGCTATGCAAGTTTGTAGCCACTCTTGTTTGCTGTAATGCTCTCTGAAAGGATGAAACAGGGC
Organism: Mixornis gularis; assembly: GCA_003546035.1. NCBI lineage: Eukaryota > Metazoa > Chordata > Aves > Passeriformes > Timaliidae > Mixornis > Mixornis gularis. The sequence continues at coordinate 736,842 of QVAJ01000046.1, read as the reverse complement.
TGCATCAACAAGGCAGGGAAATGGTATAGATGTGCTTTTATAYAGAGGTGGTGGTGGAGAGTGGGCTTTAGTTTCATATGCCCCCATAAACTGAAAACCCAAATAACAGTGAATAATAGTAAGATAAATACTTTTTTTTTCCACAACGTAGCTAGAAGACAGTAGATAAACTCACATTAGGAATAAGAAAAAGAAGAAAATATATCCCCCAATGTCCAGGACACAGGCAATGTCTCTATTGGACTTCTGAGCCTCTATACAAGGCAAAATAAGGAAGCTAATCCCTTGAAAATTAGAAATGGGAAATAGCTTCATTATGAGAGCAAATTTCTATAAAGCATTTTCAAAGCTATTAAAAAGCAAAGGCTGTTACTGTCTGTTCCCAAAGCAGTGCCAATGTAAATAGTGTGAAAATAACTTATGTTTGAAAAGCAAGGTGCTTCACAATGAAGGCTGTTGTTTCGTTTTTAATTTGTCCCTTGAGGCCTCTTTGTAACAAGTGTCTTAGACCCATCTGCATTATGTTCTACAGTAGGGAGGACTGTCATCCCCTAATCACTTTGGTTGGGTCACTTAGCACTGTCTTCTTACCACAGTAACAATTTTGTTTGCAATTTCTCTTATTTATAATTTAATTTACAGTTTTAAATGAGTTTCTCTTTTACTATTCTAACATGAATTAGACTTGTGTGTTTGAGAATTAGCTTAATGTGACTTTGTGACTGGGCAGAATCTCAAAGTCTCATTGTGAAGAAACATTGTGCTTTCTATAAAAATGTGATGAGAAGAGGTTTATTTTATGAATGACTTGCAAATAGTATTGCCATTCTTGGACTCTTTTCCATCTGTGTGTGTGTGTATCTGTCAGGTGTTTCTGGTCCAGTAAAAACTGCAACTGTAGGAGTGGGTAAATTGACTGCAGTAAACGTGGTTGAAGGAGTTTGGATTAACCATTTAGACAACCCAGAAATGCCTGCAGTGACTTCCTTTCCTAAGGATGCATCTGGCACATTCTCTTACAAGGTCAGAAAGGAAACTCTGGACTGCATGCTTCCAGTAGACATAGTTTTTGCAGCTGCGGAATCACGTAATCACAGAAGCATTTAGGTAAGAAAATACCTCTAAAATCATTAAGTCCAACCTTTGACCAATCACCACCTGGTCAACTGGACTGAGTGCCAYRTCCAGTCCTTCCCTGAACACATCCAGGGATGTTGTCTGGCTTGTTGCCCTTCTCTGGACATGCTCCAGCACCTAATGTCTTTTTTTGGAGTGAGAGGCCAAGAACAGGACACAGGATTTGAGGTGTGGCCTCACCAGTGCCCAGCACAGGGGGACAATCCCTGCCCTGCTCCTGCTGGCCACACCATTGCTGGGACAGCCCAGG
>QVAJ01000046.1:719240-735080 GCA_003546035.1 Mixornis gularis | reverse complement strand
AACAGGGCTGGGCCCAGTTCTGACTCCTCAGGAGCCCCATTGCTGACTGCTGCTCGCTGCAGTTGACTCCATTACCCACCACTCTGGGCCCAGCCATGCAGAGAGGTTTGTACCCAAGTGAAGAGTTCACCTGCCCAGGCCATCAGCTGCCAGCTTTTCCAGGAGAATGCCATGGGAGATAGTATCAAAGGCTTTGTTGAAGCCCAGGTAGAATACATCCTTTGATATTAGTGGCTGGCAGCTGAACTCTGCTGAAAATGTCTCCTTTGCTCCATTTTTCCAGGCTGCAATTGATACGCAATACTTTGTTTCTTTCTTGATAAGGATTGTCTAGCTGTCCCATAGCACTCTCCAATTAATAGACAAGATTTTGCAATGGAAAGGCTGTGTACTTTCCTGCTTTACACACCACAGGAGTGAAGGCCTTGCTAAATTCCAGCCACCTGCATGATCACCTTCCTAGAAATTGCAAAGAGGTTCCTGATTCCGTGCTTGTTCTTCTTATCATGGGAACTAATACATTTGGAAATGTGGAGTGGACTGAACTTGAACCAAGCACAGCTGGAGRGAGATAATTCCAAGAGTTAGCAACTCCCAGCTCTTGGCTGTATACCTGCTCAAATGGGAACTTTTGTCTGGCAGAGACAAGCTAAGGCCAAGAAGTTAACTGGAGTTGCTTCCATTTCTGAAGGACCATCTACTAGAACAGGTCGAATTTATACCTGATCATTTCCCTCACAGTCTTAAGAAAGAATACAGTTTCACTCATTATTCTAAAAATTTTCTAATTTTTTTGCTTGACCACAATGTCTTCCTTGAAAGAAAAATGGCTCCTTTTTCAATAGGCATTGTCTTACAGCTGAAGCAAGGAAGAGGAATGTCCATGATGGAACAGTTCATCCCTGAAGAAACTTCACTATATACCTCTAAAATACGCCCCACTTTCAAAGACTTTTTAAATTCTAGGTTTAAAGTGACCTATCTTTCACTTCAATTTGGCATAACATTTTTTATTTTTAAAAATATGCACATCATACATAAAGTTAATTTGGAAGAATCACCTGGATGTGACTCTTTCTTTTATCAACAATTTTTTCTGCATGAATTTCTGCATGTATAATACCACATTCGAGCCTTGAAAAATGAAAAAACACTGCCTGCAGCCTTGKACTACACAAATCCAGTTTTATATGAGTAATAAGGACTTTGCCCTGTGAATGCTGATTAACTGGCAGGTGTGAGGATCATTAATTTGCAAGGTGTGTGTTTTCTTATAGAGGCAGAGGGCTGCAGCTACCTGACTTGCCTTAGCAAGCCATAAGTAGATGACTATATTTAATTATAACTTGCTATATAGAGAGCATGATTGCAATGCATTTCAAATCAAGAACTTGGCAGGTAAGTGAAGAAGGTAGTAATATTTGAAAGAGATGTACCATATATATATGGAATTAAACCTTTTGAGCTGGGATGTCTGAAGGACATAGGACAAATTTTATTATTAATTTTTATTTCCATGTGAGCAATAGGATGGTGCAGGGCTGCTTTTTGTCTTTCTTGAAGGTGCAGGAACTAATATGCTGTTCAGAGTGTTCATGCAATTAAAAGTTTAATGGTATATGGTTTTTTTCATGTTTGCTATAAACTTATAATTGTWTGGGAATCAGAGGATGAAAAAGCTGAGTTTGACTCCATAAAAATAGCACAAGTGAAATTTGTCTGAAAGGCCTGCAGCTTACTGCTCAAGTTTAATAAGAGAAAATTTCTGACCCCAATAAGAGGAAGGTTTTCCTCTGTGAGATATAAGGGTGTTCTATAAGGGTGATTTTTGCCTTCTGAAACAAAAATTGATCAGATGTGTGCATTTCAAAATTATCCTTACTAGTCATGAAAAACTGAAGAGATAAATGGGAAAGCTGCATATTTTTTCCAATTAAATGACTCATACTGTGTTATGTGTAACTATGGCAAGGTGGTGAATGCTGCATGCTGATGCTGCCCAGTAAATGTATTGATCTAAGCAGGCACCTGAAAAAAATGTCAACACAATCTATGCTATTTCACTTCAAGAATTTCTGGATATTCCCATACTGGCTGAAACAAAGCAAAGCATGAACAYTCCTCGTGCCAGAGGACTAGCTTATGTAATAAATTCCAGTCCTTTCAAAGCCTTACAGAACTGCCCTTTACTGCCTCCCAAGACATTAGTATTTCTTATTAACTTGTTTCCMATTTCTCATTGTAAGTAGTTGAATCAAGAGTCACTTCACAAAGTCAAAGTATTTGGACTGTGTTAGTTCTGAATGTTGAGAGCACTTTCATGCATGTCATGTTTAAGAGTACTCTGGTTTATAATGTGAAATACTTYGTATTTTCAGATATTTTTGAGGCATCTGGTTAGAACTGTTCATATATGTTTAGTCAGATAATAAATCAGGTGCTAAAGATGTTGCTTTCTGCTAAGTAGAAAATTGCCTGTAAGTATCTATCCCCATATAATAGGAAGTAAACTTCTGTACCCAACCCATTGTCTGTTATACATTAAATGGATAAATATAAAACTGTTATTTTTCAATATCTATTGCATTTCTTGGTGACCTCGAGCTGCTTTATTCTTGTAATGTATGTGTTTTACCCTAAATTATTTTTAATAATTTGGCTTATTTATTTCTAAATACTGCTACAGAYTTCCAGGCTTTAGTAGCTTACAATTGGTGTTAAAATCTATCCAGTTAACAACAATGTCCATTTTAAATGCCTATTAGCATCGTTTGTTTTTCCATTTTTCTCTCCAGCAATTCTTTCAAACTCTTGTTCCTGTGCTTGAAATACAAGTAATCAGAGAGAGAGTGACCAAGCCTGGCCTTTTCAAAGGACCTAAAGCTGAGATGTTCTTTGTTGTTTGCCAGCTCTCCCTCTCCACGTCTCTCCTCTTTGTCTGCATTTCCTATCCTCTTCCCCAGTCCTCCCTCACTCAACACCTCCTCCTTCTCATTGCAGTAGGACTCTCTGAAGTCCTTGATCGTGCACTCAGGCTTGCCAGAGAGATCTTGAGCCACGTACAGCTTGTTGTCATCGTGGTGGCACGTGGCAGGGCTGTACCTCTCTGCCTCATAGCAGTTGTCTTCCTCCTCCTCCTGGCASGAGCTTCCCTTGGCACTCTCGCCATCAGAATGAAATGAGATTCCCTTCCCTTGGCTTTTCTGGGAAAGATCGAATGGCTCTTCCTGTTCCAAGCTTCTCAAGACATTTGTCTGGGACAGAGCAATCCTTCCTCTTCCAAAACCTTGTAGTGGTTTGAGGGGAGGAGAAAAGGAAAAAAAATTATATATGGGAAGTTTTACTACTTGACACATGGCTAAAAACAAAATCTGAGATGTCCTTGTATTTCATATTTTACTTTTGTCTTCCATCCAGCTATCTCCAAATACTTCACTTGTTATATCTCATGGCATCTCCTTCGAGATGCTGCAAAAAGGAATGCTACTGTATCCACTTCACAGCCAGGTTAGGACACACAAAACAATATTTTGTATAGCCAGACTCTGGATGATGCAACTGGGAAGAAAAGTGAAATGGTCTGGCCTTTTTTAAAGTGAATTTAGCCAATCAGGCAACTCACTTCCTCCTTCCTATTCCTTTTTTTAAAAGAAAACTTGGATCTAAAGCATAACAGCCCATAATCCAAGTCCCAGGCTTTGTATCTYATTTTTCAGAGGAGTAGAAGAGACTAAAAACATGGTAATGTATTTGTTCTATGGACACTATGGTTCAAAGCAAATACTTTAAAAATGAAAAGACAACAGTCTCAGCAGTTTATGACTCTCCTTAATTTTTCCCCTTTCATCCACTTGAGTTCAGCTGATTGAGAATCAGCTCAGTTGATCCAATCAACTTCAGTTCTCTATGCACTAGATAGTGATTCAGCTTGAGGAAATCATTATAAACAAATGATGATTTTGAGAAATGTATATAAATATGCATCTGATCCTGGATCTGGTTTGTCTTAGTATTTGTCAGTGTCTTCCCTCTGGCTGGAAATACAGATTATCCAAGAGGCATCTGTGGACTCAAATATGCTCTGAACATCAATGGGATATATTTAAAAGAATTCAGATGCTGCAGGCGTAGGCCAGCTTCATTAAAGACTAGYGACAATACAAGGTGAGGGTTTCACCCAATAGCAAATACCTGTGRAAGTCCCTATTTCACTTGCTTTTGTTTTCTTTTTTTTTTTTATTTTCCCCTCAGTAACTGAATCCAGCTTTTGAAGGATCTATGCAGTCTCACTAGATAGCAGATGTCATTTTGGAACAAGGTGTATTTGTTAAAAGGATTCATAAACAGCTATCAGGCCTCACAAATTCTCTCATATCTGATAAGCCTCAAGGGCTGCAGAATSTCTGTAATGAAAATAACAACAATGAAAAGCTCTTAGGCAATCTCCAGCTACAAGCAATTGTCTAAGTAGCATGATGCTACAGCAGAGATCTACAGAAAAAAAACACTTATTTCATTAGCCATTAGGATCTTCATAAATTTTACACCAGATGTCATTAGGGTAAGTGTTTCACACATGTGCTAAGCTGCCCTAAAGCTTGAATATGAGGAACACCAAGAAATCTTGCTCATTGAAGAGTTATTTATCTGCTAAATCTTAAAAAAAAAATATAATGGATAACCAAGCCCTCAAAAAATTYTCCATAATTGCCCCAGTTCTTTAGATAGCATTGATCTGTGTACATGAGGATGACTTCAGGAAGTAAGTGTGGTGGGTGGCAGAYAGGAAATGTTTTGCAGGATGCCCTTGGTAGTTAAAAATCCTTATACTGTGAGATTTTTACTTTGGGGGGTATCCCCTCCTGTTCATGTGCTTCCTTGTAAATGGGATCTTGAGCCTGTGGCCTTCACCTGACACCACCTATCCCAATACAGTAGAGAATGCCCACRGCTCCTGGATGTGGATCCATTGAGGATTCCACCCCTGTGCCAGACTGGAATCCAATAAGCAGTGAGAAAAGACCATAAGTGTTGCAGATTTTCTTTTTCTGTCAATTTAGGATTAATTTATGATTTATTTGGGACATGCAACACTAMCATGTAATGCTATTAATACAGTAATAACACTAGTAATACAGTTAATAACAGCTTCACAGGCTTATGGATTCTATCTCCTGCAATAGGATTGGATCCATGGCACAGGTTTGTGGATCTGTAGTACAAAACCCATTTGTGCTTACTGATATTCATATTCAGATCTCACAGAGAATAATCTTGCTGAAAAGTATTACCTTGAGAATGAAATCCTCTTTCCATGACCCCATGTTTGACTTTCATGTGCCTGGTGAGGTTCCCCTTCAAGGTGAATTTGCTGGGACAGTAGAGGCACTTAAATGGTTTACTATCTGAGTGCAAATGCATGTGTCCCATTAAATTGTGCATTCTGTTAAACTCCTTTCCACACAGCTGTAAAAACAGTAAMAAATGAAAAATATTAGTTTGAAGCAGTATTTTCAAGGACAACATTTTAAAAGAAAATAGGACCTACACTTTTCAACTTAAATCCTGGCAGGTTTTGGCTGCAATATGTTTTTCAAAGTTCCAGGCAGAAATMCTACCAGCAAAAATATATGGCTGAGTACCTAAGGCATTCTGAACTGCTGACATTTTTTAGTACCAGTGACCAGCGTGCACAGTCAAGGATTCCCCAAAAGCAGTCAATGTTGTTGTAAGGAGGGGAAAGACTTCAGTAATCTGGAAGGCTCTTAACTCAAATGAAATTCAAAGTACAAGTTTCTGCCCTGGTGAACCATTCCATTTGTAGTTTCTACATCTAGCCTTTAAGCAAGAACAATGCCAAGCAGAAATGGAATTGTAAAAATAAAACCAATTATGGGTTTCTGTGAAACAGTCAAGCAAAATATTACTTCTCTTTAAATGGAAATGAAATGTCTGCACATTTCACTTAAAGTTAGAAAAAGCAATTCCTTGTTTTTCTGTGTCTCTTACTCACCCCCTTTTTCCCTGATTCTTTCATCATTTGTTTATCAACTCCTGTGCTTCAGTGTCTCTGGTGAATAAGCTGCAATTTAAACAGTCATGAGGCTGCAAGAATGACTCAGCTTTCCCTGGAGTATGTTCCTGCCAGCTCAAGCCATTGATYGTGCACATTTCCCTTTGATGGAACAACAAGGGTGGGTTTTATTCACTTTTGTTTATTTAGATGGGTCCTTTTGTAGTCTGGACTCTTATGTATTCTTAAGACATGAGAGTTTGACATCACTATTACAGGCATCCAGACTTACTTGTCTTCTGGTCTTTCCTCATCAGGATTTATAATTTTATTCACATTCAAGTGGCTATTTCCATCCTCTGCAAACTGCTGTGTTTGCTTTCTACATTTTTTTCCCTGACTTGTATTACCATTGGATTTTCATTTTTAAAAATTATTCTTATTACTATATGAACCAGARTCACCACTACTGAGTAACTGAAACATTTATCTAGCAGGGTAACCATCTGGCAGACAATTACTAAATAGAAATTACTAAGACTCTACCARATTTTTTTTTTTATAATCTGAATTACAATTTTATTTATTTGGGTATTAAAGAAGAATTGATACAGAACTTGTAGATGTCAATTCAGAAAGTCATTACCTGGAATATCTGGATGAAATCTAGGTAATGAAAGGATCTTTGAGGAAACAGTACAGTATGCTTTGTGTTTTAAGCCTTCTCTTGAGGAAAAATTGAATCAGTTCATAAATACCAAAATTACCGGGTGTACTGTTTCAAAATMAAAACTAGGGCTGAGTTAGTGCTGCAAAAAGAAAGAATCTGAAAACATTCACTTGCTTTTCAAAAAATTATTTKYTTCAGCTGCATASGTACTCTTTCGTGTTTTTCTGCCTGTGATTTTACTAAAATGAAAACTCTAGCAAATAAATTTGTCAGCAAAGCATTAGACAAGACACTTGGTGGAAAAAAAGAATAGACACTGAAAGTGAATAATTAATTTTTAGAAGTAAGTTAGCTGTTCCCAAGAGTCATCCATACACTGAGGAAAGAATATKGTCTTCTAAACATTCAAAGAAAGTTAATATGCAGGATTATTTGCACTCAGAGAAATGCTGGAAACACAAAATAGCTCAGAAAATGCTGGGAGGAAACAGACTCTTGCCCACTACTGAGAGTACTAATGAGCACAGAAAATTTGCAGGGGGTAATAGCAGTAACAGCAGCTGAATGTATCCCGACAGCTGCTGGAACCACCTGTGACATGTCGAGATTACTCTTGCTACAAGAATGTCARCAATAATATCTCTCTAAAACCTCTTTGCTGAAGGCTTCTGGTTATCTGCTTGTATTGTGGCTGACATATGTTATCACCAGAACTTGCTTTCCTACATTTAGGTCTTCTCTGTCTGCACAGGTAACCAAGGAAAATCATGTTGAGTAGATGAGTGGCRTCAGTACTGCATGCAAACCCTTATCTTTATAAGGTCTTAAGTACTAAAATTGAATTASGAGGAGCATTTAGTTGCTTTTTGTCAAGGCAATATTTTTTTTCTCTTTCTTTATACTGAAAAGACAGGGATTTGGTAAAGGATAGTTCCTAACAGCACAAAAGTTCTGTGTCTCTGACAGGTTTTCCACTTCCTAGAGTCGGGCATATCTTAGAGATGTGTAATGTGTTCTTGTCCTGAAATCTCCTCTGGGGACATGAGGAAATGGTACTAGAGTGCAGAGGTGGGGCAGGAAAATTAAAGAAATGCAGAGAGGAAAATTGTTTTTCAGAATCATGGGTCTCTGTGGCGTAATTTCTGTTTTACTGGTCATTTCAAAAAGGCACAATTCACCTTTCAGATGAATATCTATGATCCAGATGTAAAAGGAAGTAGGTTTCTCACTCATATGCTGGAAGAGTGCAACTCAAATCTAGCTGAAGTACACAGCTAATGCTCAATGAAGAGCCTGAGTCTGCAGACCAAACTAGAAGATTGTACAAGATTTTCTTTCTCTCTGACATGACAGCCTTGTGAGCAATGATGAGCAGAGTGTGAAAGATGACCCTTGGACAGTTTCATGGGAGGAGCTCCAGCAGAACCCRTCACAATGCACCACAGCACTCAGGGAGATGAGAAGTTTATGCAAAAGGACTTGTGATATCAGGAACAACATGATTTACTTGATGACTTTCTCTTTTTAACAAAATAAAATTAAAGCTTTGAAGAGAACACCTCAGCTGCAAGTCTGCTGAACAGACTTTTTTGCACTGGCTGGTGAAATGRACTTCAGTATAGTTTGCTAGAAAAGTCTACATTAGTTCAACCTTAGATTTTGTCCTCCTAAGCCAGCACTTGAAGTATCRTCCTTCTAGATTTGTCACCTGCTTCTTCTCAAAGTACTTCTCTCACACATTTTCTTTGATTTTGACTCCTATTTARGACACAGATTTTTAGATGGGGAAAAATGTGGTGTTCAAAGCATCTGTAGCAGATATTTTTCTGGGCTGAATAAAAACCCATTGCATTCTTTATTGGGGGTCTGAAACATTGATTTATTACTTCAGCACTAAAAGCAACAGTAAATTTCATGGAGCCTTTCTCTACAAATCCAAATTAGTATTGTTGCACCAGTTGGTGGAATACCTTTGCAACTCCTCAGGTTTTTTTCCTTTAACAGAAAGGAACAAGACAACATGGGCTTAGGCCTTTAAATGCTACAGACAAGTTCACTCCTCAGAGAAAAATCAAACAGAGATCCAGGCTGCAGCTGGGTGAGGAAACAGAAGGGACAACTATTTGCTGCTCCCTCACTTCTGATAGTATGTGCTTAGCTGTGATTAGACACATAGGAAAGCTCATGTTTTCTTTTGCTGTGAGAAAAAGGTAAAGAAAACCATTGCATGTGGTGAAGTATAAAGGCTACTGCTGTGCTCTCTTTCCCTTGCATTCTTCTTCTTTTTTTTTTTTTTTTTTCTTCAGAAGAAGGGTGTTCCTTTCCTCAAAGAAAGAAGGAGAGGGAGAATGACTGTAAACTGTCCAAAAGGACCGTGAGAAAACAGGAAGCTTTGAAAAGTACAAGAGAAAGCAAGATGAAATCTATTTGCAGGCAGTTCCCCGGGGACATGTGAGCCATTGTTAAGCAGGCTGTTCATACAGCTATATCCTTCCTTCTGCTGAGGAGGAGCTTSGTGCCAAAAGGCTGCTATCTGGTCATTGCCTTAACCCTGCAAGTACCAGCCAGGAATATTTGCTTTCAAGTGTCTTTGAGGGCTCTGTCAGAGAGGTAATGTCAGGATGTTCCTAATGTAAAAAAGCAATTCCTGATTCTGCCTCTACTTATTGTTGCAATCYTCACTGTCAGGGGGCTCTGATGTTGATTCATACCCCCTCAGCCATGTGAGAAACAGATTCACTGTGCTCACTTGTTTCTTTCCTCATAGGAACACTGGGTGGGGACAGAAAAGTGAAAAAATAAGAAAAACAGGTGTTCCTGTAGAGCTTTTGTTACTGTCTGGAAAACATACTGGTGATCCTCTGTTTCCCAGTTCCAACTATTGCCCTCTCCAAGTTTCAATAGTCTGTCATCATCAAACGCTGAGCTGAACACAACCTTCCAGCTAATCTGCACGTACCCAAAAAAAGTCATGTGGATCCACACACTGCACCCACAAAATCTGATCCAAAATTGAGTTTCTTTTCTGAAGTTTGAGGAGTCAGAGGAGGACTTCATCCAAATGGGAACAAAAAGGCAGGTTTGCAGATGTTCTCAAAGAATGAAAACCTCCACCAGACCTGACACGTTACACTCTAAGAATTTCAGTAAAATAAATTCTGTTATCAGCATAGAATAATATAAGCACTACTATACAAAATACTATTTTCATAAGAGATAAATTAAAATAAAACACTGAAGTTGGAATACTTCTCTGCCAGTTTTTCAAAGTATAATTTTTTTAAGGTAACCAAGCAAAATGATGAAGTCAGAAAGCTTCATTTTTGACATTTTCTTACTATAACTACCCTGAATATCAYATATTCCTATGACATTTTGAAATTCTTCATTTTTTGAAGACAAAAAAATACCATTTAAAAATTTTTCATCCATCTCTGCTTATTCATGAAATGTTCCTTTTAAGAAAATATTCAATACCGTAAAGATGTAGGATTAAAGAGTTCTAGAAATTTGCTTTCAAATCAGTCTTCAGTTACTAAGCTGGGTAATATGCTCCACTCTGTATTTACAGCCATCTTAAAAGAAATTAAAGCGGGAAAAAAAATCTACAACCTTTGACTTCACAACGTATGATTGCAGCAATGAATCAGATAGGCAGATGTAGYATCCGATACTGAGTAAGAATGTAGATACAAATAATTCATAAGGAATATATTAGAAGAAAACAGGGTCAATAAAGTCTTAAAGGCTTATGGGAAGGGAGGAGAAGAGAGGATGGAAAGGCAATGTCAGCCTCCAGTGCTGGGGGAAAGCAGCAAATTGGAATTTGCACAGGATTGTAGAAAGGCCAGGTGATCTCAGARGCTCTTTTGTTAGCATACTGATATCCTGACCTGAATTTCAGTCTGGTAATCACACTTGGTCCATTCAAATCCCTTCTGTAGTTTTATTTTGCTGYGGGTTTTTCTGACTCCTTTCTTGAACTGTTGCATAGCATCACTGTATGAAGTTGTAGCTGCTTTTCCACCACCCTCTGAAGGATGCATGACTTGATTTCTGCTTTTTGCCAGTGTTTCAAGCTATTAAGCACTTAAACTTCTGTTTGAATGGTTGTACTAAGCAAATGTCAGATGRGATTATCGTCCTAAAACGTCTGTGGCACTTAAACAATTACAAGGCAAAAGTCCTCCAAAACTATGTGARGATGAATGATATTGAAGGGAAAGGGAGTAAACCACAGGTATTTACCTCCATTATTTTGTGCTGTGTAAACAGAACCTGGATAAAGGAAGAAAACCAGACTGGTTTATGCTAATTTTTGAATGCAACCRCAATATGTGTTAGCAAGTTTTGTTTTATTAATTCTACCATATCATAAGATGACGATATCAGAGAAATATAGTGTAGGTTAATGCCTCCACCACCAAAGGCACTTACCTTGCATTTAAAGGGTTTGACATCAGAGTGAACAATCATGTGGGCCTTGAGAGTCTGCTTTTGCACAAAGCTCTTGAAGCACAAATGGCATTGATAGGCTCTGATATTGGTGTGGATCAGGACGTGTCGCTTCATGTTGGCCAGCAGGGTAAATTCCCGGCCGCAAATTCCACACTTGTGCTCTTTCACACCCTGAAAGAAAAGAAAAATTACTTAGGTGGAAAATTTTCTAGGTAATTTAATCATCTGTACAGCAACTTATGAATTATTCACTCTGCATTAGCGAAGGCAAAAATAAATTATTTCACTTTTAACGTTTTTCAAAATACCTATGTATTTTTTCCTGACAAATCTTTACAAGCTTCTGAGGAGCAGAGAAGTAAAACAAAATGTAAGCTTAATGAAATAATGAAGTCTGTTTACAAATCAATCAGACGTAATCAGTGTCAGAGCTTCCCTCTCCTGCTCTGCTGCTTGAGTAAGTATTGATCAAACATATACAATTACCGACCAAGAAAAAAAGCCCACAAGTTAACTAAAGTAGTGCTTGCCTTTAATAAYTGAATGTGACTGGATTATGAAAAAGGCACAGCCCTATTTTGAAGAAAGTTATGGAAAATAATCAAAGTAACTGAGAGTAGTCAAGCAGTATCACCAAATAAGATTATGCATCTTACATTTATTGCAGAGAGAAAAACCTGTTTACTCTCAGTGGGACTTTCAGTAATGGTAATGGAATGATTTCATTTTATATGAGGTTTACAGAACATTTCTATCACTTTTTATGCTATCCACTCAATTTACTACTGCATAATTCAATATTCTTGACCACCTGTGTAGTCTGTCAGCTTCTCAAACAGCGATTTAGATACTATGAAAATCAAAGAATTTGCTACTAAACAGTTTAAGAGTTAAATTTGCTGAAGGTAATACGGATTTACTAGTGAGGTGCTGAGAGCAACTACTCCTTCCACAGACCTTCTTTAAAAAAGATGTGAAATTTACTTGCTAAGTACTGTAAATTATATTCACAGCTGAATCTACCTGYGGCTGTGGACAAAGAAGCAGAAGCTCTCTAAGGGCTCAGGGGTATTTCATTCCCTGTGACAAAAAAAAMCCCCTACCAAGTCTTCAATTACTTCAAATCAAGTGGAATCTTGCATGGTAAATCCAAAGACCAGGGAATCTCCAGAAAGAACAGAAATTATAAGCATGAAGCAGAAAAGAAAAAGCAAATGGTGAAGTAGAGGTTGTCTGGTTTTCAAAGAATATGTGACTAGAAGACTCAAGTCCTGTCGTTTTCTGTATTTTTACTGTTCTTAAGGTAAAAGCCAAAATTCAAATGTTAAGGGAAAAATATGCAAATCTGGAAGCAAACTTTTTTTGAAGTGAAAGGTTTTGGCTTGCTTTATTATTTTTGCAGAAGTGACTAGTGAATTTAGAGCTTCTTGAATAGAACAATTACATTGTTCCTATTTTTGAAAGCAATCCTTTCGGAAATGTTCCAAAGCTTTCTCCTACCCTAAGCTGACCCTGCTGTCACCACTGTCAGCAGTGGCAAGACTGACACTTGATATGAGTTGGCTGTGATTATGATCCTGCTTGTTCATTTCTATTAACTTGTTCTGGATAACATAAGCACAAAGGGGAAATTTTTCTTAGGGTTATTTTGTTTTTTAAATGTCTCATTATAATGATTCTTCAAAATCTGATGAGTAATAAGATATGGGGKTTTTTTGCTACAGTCCACTGCAAACCCATGTACTTCCTAATTAAGAGAACAAAGTATCAGAACTGGCTTTCAGTAAAAAAATATTTTAAAATCTTGAGATTGGGGGGGGGTGGTTATACACCTCTGCAAAATTTTACAGAAGGCCATTCTGAAAAAAAGCCAAGAAACAGAGAGATGTGAATCCAGTTTGGAAAGTGATATGGGGGTTTAATTGAATTCCTGCTTATAACAAAGTTGGGTTTGTGTGTACTTTCTTAAGGCTGACAAAGACATCTGGGTGATTCAACTGCCACCATTGCTGGGGTTTCTGCATAAGCCTCTGCAGYTGGCAAGAGGCACATTTCCAAGGAGGTACCTACATTTATCTTTAGCAGCCTGGATAGCCATTGTACTAACTTCAGGTGCAGGGTTAGAGCAGGCTTACCTTGTGAGTCAGGGAGTGTTGCTTCAGGTGGTGGGGCTGCACAAACTCCATGCCACACTCAGTGCAGATGTAGGGGCGGATGTCTTTGTGCTTCATCATGTGGTTTTGCAGCTGGCTTGGGTACTGGAAGGTCTTATCACACTCAGTGCAGTTGTACTGTATAGGGCCACGGTGGGTGGTCAGGTGTCTCTTCAGCTGGGCCAGAGTTGGAAAGTCCAGACCACACTCCACACAAATGTTCTCTCGTCCACTCTCGTGCTTGGACTCGTGTGCTTTCAGCTCACTGGGGTAGGCAAAACCCCTGCCACAGATCCTGCAGTTGTAAGGTTTGATGTCACTGTGCTGCATCATGTGTCTCTTAAGGTGGCTGGTTTGAGTGAAAGCCTTGTGGCACACCTGGCAYTTGTGAGGCCGCGTGCCCTGGTGTGTCAACATGTGAGTGTGCAAGTGGCTCAGCTGCTTGAAAAGCTTGCCACACCGGGTGCAAGCATGTGGCTTAATGCCACTGTGACCCAAGATATGGGTGACCAAATTGTACTTGGATGTATAGGACTTCTCACACATGGGACATTGCCAGCGTTTCTGTTCGCCCCCCACATCAACATAGTAGCTGTCATCTATCTGAAGGTTGACRTCTACTCTTTCCACTTTCTGTTTGTTTTCACCACTTTCTCTTACTTCAGCCCTCCTGAAGGGTGGTTCTGGRGGTCTCTTCATTTGAAAAGGGTTCCTGAAATGAAGGTTTGGTGGTACAATGAAAGGAAACATTAAGCCAGGATGGACTTTAGGATAGTAAGGATAAGGAGCCTGCATGAATGCTGGGCTACTGGGCCATGCCATGTTAGGCTTCACTGGTTCTTGCTTAATGGGTTTGGCTCCAAAATGCTCCAGAGTTCTGTAGAATTGAAAACCAAAGTTGCAGAGGTCAATCATCTGGGAACTGTACTTGGGCTGAGATGGCTGTTGGAACACCAAGGGGAGACTGGAAGAGCCTATGTCATTGTGATCTTCAGACCTATCTGGTGATGATGAGGAATCCTCAAGGGTGATGGGAGGAGGCACTTTTGTTGGCATGCTCTTGCGTTTACGAGACCCTCCTTCCAAGGACCCCTGTAAGGTTTCCATGTTTTCAAGAGGAGGGGGACCATAGCGGAAATGTGAGAGGCGTGTTCTGAATTCTTCATCAAATTGAGTTGTTCTGTGTGGCTTTGTAACAGGGTTGAGTGGCTGCAGGCAGCGGGAGAAGGGAGAGGCTTGGGTATTGTCCGCATTGAAACTTGTTTCTTCGTTCTTCATCATATTCAGTTTTCTTCTCTGCGGCCCAAATTCCTTAAAATAAGCAAAAGAAACCCTAAATCTGCTTATTTCTTCCTGTTCTTCTGGACTTAACATTCTATTGACCATTTTATTGTTTTGAAGGCTGTTGGGTTTTTTAAATAAATACAACTAAGGATTTCATATGTCCATATGAGACAAAGGCCTTTTGAAGCAGAATTAACTTTGTAAGTGAAAAGCAAAAAAGCTTTGGTCTTCCTGCAGCAGATTTGACCCACACAACATTTTTTTTACAACATAAACATTCTGTACTGTGACACACTGCTTCACAGATGTATCAGTGTGGCAATGTTTCTGCCTAATTTAATTCAGTCAGTCTGTTTGTGGGCAAAATTCTGTCCTTGGCTGTGCATGAGCAGGCTCTAGAAATTGGCGGTGCATCTAAAGGATATGGCAATACAAACAATAATATGCACATTTATTATGRTTGTGACATGAAAAGCCGAAGCCAAAAAAACGTTAAACTTCTTTGTATCATTAACATGTGCTGCTGTGAGAGAAAACAATGGCCAAGTGATCTGAGGACACTGTGTACCATCAGGTTTTGCGCCATGTTTCCTGGCTGCTCGCACTTTGTATTGTAATAAGAAGGYGGAGATTAATTTATTTTCTTTGTTTTAATCACAGAGATATTTGCCTGGCAGATCTGGGGGAGGAAAGACACTTGACAACTCTCCAAATTGCATTCAGTTTAATAGGCTTTATCTGAGATCTTTTGTTTGTTTGTTTGTTTGTTTGTTTCTGGACAGGTGGGCAAAATCACCACCATAAAACTAAATATAGAACTGATGTCAACAAAACCCCTGGAACTCCAGAGTAACTGACACCTAAAAATGCTCTGAGCATATCTGATGATACAGTGTGATGAGGCAGAGTAATAATTTTCTTTTGGCAAAATTTTATRTTCCACTGATCATACAGGGAACTTCATGTGAATGTGTGGTTTATCTAAAACACTGGTTATAAATTTTRGTTCATCTTAAATAAAGYTTCTACCWTTTCCCRTGTCCTTCTAGAGTCATACAAYCAGAAACCTTTCRTTAGAAAAGACCTTTAAGACCATCAAGYCCAGCCACTAACTGCCAAATCCACCACAAAAACATGCCCCTAAGTAGCACATCTACACGTCTTTTAAATACCTCCAAGGATGGTGACTCAATCACTTCTGTTGGCAGCTCGGTTCAGTTCTTGATCACCTTTTCTGTGAAGAGTTTTTTTCCTTGGAACAG
>QVAJ01000046.1:700260-718778 GCA_003546035.1 Mixornis gularis | reverse complement strand
TCATCCAGATGATTAATCAAGATATTAAACAGGGCTGGGCCCAGTTCTGACCCCTGAGGAGCACCACTGGTGGCTGTCTGAAAGGTGGGTGAAACTCCATTCACTACCACTCTATGGGCCAGGGCATCCTGACATTTTTTTWCTTGGGAAACAGTGCACCCATGAAGCCATGAGCTGTCTTTTTCTCCAGGAGAATGCTGTGGGAAATGGTGTGAGAAGCTTTGCTGAAGTCCAGGAAGACAGAATACATAGCTTTCCCCTCTTCCACTAAGCGAGTCATAGGAGTTCCTATTGTGGGAGTAGGACTTGCCTTTCATGAACCCATGCTGGCTGAGCCTGATCCCCTACTGAGTTATGCATGTGCTTTGTGGTGGCACTCAGGATGGGCTGCTATACAACCCTCCTTCCAACCTTCTTGTAGGTGGGAGTCATATTTGCCAACCCCCAATCAGCTGGGCCTTCCTCAGACATCCAGGAGTGCTGGTAAATTATGGAATGTAGCTTAGTGAGCACTTTCACCAGCTYCCTTGATACCCCTGGGTGGATCCCGTCAGTCACACAAACTTGTCCAGGTCTAAGCATTGTAGTAGGTTGCTGACTATTCCCCCTTGGATTATGGGGGCTTCATTTGGTTCCCTGCCTCTGTCTTCCAGCTCAGAGCCCTGAGCACCCTCAGAACAGCTGGTCAGACTATGTAAGACTGAAGCAAAGAAGGCACAAAGTACCTCAGCCTTTTCTTCACAATTTGGTGCAAAGTTTCACCCCACATCCAACAAAGAATGAAGATTCTCCTTGGCCCACTTTTTGATGTGAATATATATATATAAATGAAACTTTCTGTGTTTTTTTTTTTTTTGTGGCAGTAGCTGGATAAAGTTTGAGTTGGGCTTTGGCCTCTCCAGTTTTCTCTCTGATAAGTTTGCTGCATTCTTGTAGCCCTCCTGAGGGATGCACTTACATGAATGTGTCTGTTTGTGTGCATGTATCTAGCCAACCAAGCAAAGGTTAGGTTGGAAAACTAGACACATTTTCCCTCTATCATCTGTGACATGTTGGTTCTATTTATACCATCATTCTTGGAAATGCTGGGTGGAGAGCATGAAGGTGAGTGGAGCACTAAATACACTCCTATTTCTATTTCAGGGAGCTCCATGCTGGATAAGCCTTCTTCTAAAGATAGATGAAAGCACATCTCTGTGACCTAGTTAGGCCATGGGCAAGAGGAGGCATCTTAACTTTGTGCAAACAGATTGTTTCCTTCTAATGGTGTAGGCTGAGTAATTATCTTTGACATAAAAGTGTGAAGCTAAAGGCTCAGTGACAAAACTCGAAGATGAAAAGTTCAGACAAAAGGATCAAACAACTCACAAAGAWGGAGGACTAACTGAAGGAAAAAGTGAAGGCTATCTAAACTTATGATGCAAAAAACACATTGGATAGAGGGAAAAGATAAAATAATCGCTTGCAACTTGGAAAAGTTCCTCATAATGATACCATGATATTACATTCAGTCACTAGCACACTGACTGGAAATAGTGCACATAAATATACACAATATCAATTCAAGTAATCATGGAATATCCTGATTTGGGAGGGACCCACAAGGATCATCCAAGTCCAACTCCTGGCCCTGCACAGGACACCCTCAAACATTACTCCATGTACCTGAGAGTGTTGTCCAAATGCTTTTTGAACTCTRTCAGACTTGGTGCTGTGACCACTTCCCTTGGCAGCCTCTTCCAGTGCCAACCATCATCTGAGTGAAACACCTTTTCTTGATATTCAAACCAAACATCCCCAGGCTCTGTATCAGGCTGTYTCCTCAATTGCTGTCACTGGTCACCAAAGTGCAGAGATTTGTACCTTCCCTGCSTCTTCCCCTCATGAGGAAGTTGTAGACTGCAATGAGGTCTCCYTTCAGTCTCTTCATCTCCAGGCTGAACAGGACAAATGACCTCAGCTACTTTTCATATGGCATCCCCTCAAGGCCCTTCACCATCTTCATTTATATCCTTCATATAATGTGGTACCCAAATCTGCACACTATGTCTATGTGCATTCATATATATATATATGTAATATATGTGTGTATGTTCCATCAGAGAGAATTTTTACTGGCTATTCATCCTAATGCTTCCTTGTCATGCTAGCTCCCTGGTCAAAATAAGGAACAGTCAGGTCTTGGAAACTCTTTGGGTAAAAAGGTTTGGCTTAAAGAGGGAGAAGGGGAAGGGAATCCCCCAAATATTGAAAAATTCTCAACTTCTTTCCAAATGCAAATAAATTACTTTTAAAAATCCTTTTTAGTAAAATAAACTCACACAATTTGAACATAATGCTTATAGATCAAATTCTTCCCTATAAAGTATGTGCCTCAAATGTCTTTCAACATTGTATCTCATTTTTCCCCAGCAATAAGGGTATAAAATTCTTTAGAAAACCCATAGCAACTGGGGACCCAGCTATGTTATTTACTGCTTTTGTTGGATTATTGAAATGCTGCCAGAAGTACAYAGAAATGACAGTAAGTTGCTTCTAATTGCTCACTTGTTTCTTGGCTGCCTGTTACTCCCTTCTTCCATGCACAGTTTTGAGCAAAGTTTCACACTTTCTGGAACTCCTTAAAATTACTAGAAAGAAAAATTTTCCTTGCACTACTAACCTTCGATTGCTTTCACTGAGCAATATGGGCTTATTCCACTGGCCRCAGCTACAGGCATCACAAGACCAATCCTACAAGGGAAAGTGTTTACAGTCAGCAACCAGCACCATCAGAGACATGCTGTATAATCCAATAAAAGAGGATTTAAAGGAGAGGVGAAGTCTAAATATGGACCACCTTGTTGGTTTTTCTCCCCCTGAAATCACCATGATGTATACATTAATTATTTCTTCTTTCATTCTGGTGGCAAACCCTTGCTAATTGGAATGGAGGCATGATATTAACTATGTCCAGAACTTAATTCCACAAAAACATGAGCTCTGAGGGAACCATAGAAGAGACAACAGGTTTGACCCCAAAGCAAGATATACTTAGGGAACAGTTCCTTGTTCTTTAAATAACTTCAGCAGAGAACTTAGCAGTTTTAGTACAGGTTCAGGCATTCTTTTTCTACCTGGCTCTGGAGTAGCAGACATCATTTTTATACTCAACAACAAATAAGACAGGGAGACAGTTTGAATTTAAATTTTTTGGCATTATTTTAATSTTTATTCCTATTTAATTTTTTTTATATTCAAATATCACCTGGGGACCTTTTGTGTTTCCTATATAAGGACTTCAAAGCTTCTTTCTTTCTGCGGATCTTATTATTTAAAATGCAGYGCTATGTAGTATGATTCTAAACATTGGATGGTCATTGAAAATTCCAGCTTTTATCAGTAATACATATAGGCTACTAGGTTTTGAAAACTTGGTCGGGAAACTCACTGAGACAGAGATTTCCATGCTGTAATGGTCCTTAAATATAAGACCCCCCACTAAACTGAGCACTCCAGAACTATAGTCGGTTTCTGTAGAAGAGACAAACATCCTCAAATTTTATTTCTTTATGTAAATGGAAATACAGTATTTTTGAAGAATAGAGCCACAAACTAATTCTTTCTGTTCAAAACAAGAAAGAAATGTTACAGTGAGTTGAGATTGTTGTTGAGGAATTTCTGAAATAGAATATCTATGCAGCAGCTAATAATCTTGTTAACTCCCATGAAAGAGGAAGAGAGCTTGATGCAGAATATCAATCACCATTTACTTTCTCATGTGCACTCATTTCTAAGACAAAGATTAAAGAAAGTATGTAAATGATGCTATTCACTCTACAAGTAAATATGTTGTCGCAGTATCCAGTTAATACCCAGCACTGGAGTCAACAGCAATTTTTCTTAAGAATTCAGTAGAATCAAGATTCTTCTTCCTGGATGAAAGTATTTTCTRTTTACAGACTAATAATATGTCCAGCTATATAGATGTGAGGTTATGAAGTTTCTCAAATTTAAACACTGACTACAAYGGTTCTGATTTTTCTCCTGGGCAACCCAATCATAAAGCCAGAAATAAGGCTGAGTGAAAGACATATGACCAAGGCAAATGGGTTATTTTATTAGGAGGTTTGCATTTATGTTTGCTCTTTCAGAAGAAGATGAAGCTGACAGAGGTGGACGAAGTCTAAAGGGGGCCAAATTGGCCAAACAGCTTYTCTTCTCTGGAAGAGAAATTCCATGTTTAATTGAACGTGTAGGACTACAGAAACCATGCCCTGTAAGAGTGCAATTCTGCTCTCCTTTTGAGGCTTGAAATATGGCCATCTACAAGCAAAGAATTAAAACTAACAGCTGTTTCTTTTGGGTGTGGGAAGGATTTCTGACAAATTTAACACTATTATGTTTCTTCAGCTAAAGTTGAGCAGTTGGTGAGCTTCAGCTTTATTGAACAACCAGCTGGGGTTTTTTTTCAATCACTGATTCTTGTCAACCATTATTATGGTGATAATTATCATTATTTTAATAGGTTTAATGAGCTCTCAGTCTGCTCTTCCAAATATGTTTTGGTTTTAAATGTATTCAGTTATACAGCTGTTGAACTAAGCAGCAAATTATTTACAGTTTTCTCTCATTTGCTATTTATGTAAAACTTGCATCTGTCTGAGGATCTGACTGAGGGATTTTATTATACTGAATTAATTTCATTTCAGCAGTGAAGTGCTCCCTACTGAATGTAGAATGTGTTAACTTATTTGTCAGACTTTGAAAATGCCAAGAACACCTGTACTAAGGTGAAAATGTCCATTACTGGTAACCAAGTATTTTCGGGTAGTACACATCTGATCCCTCCTTACCATTTTCCCTGCTATTTTCCTTCAGTGAAAGGATGGATCCTCCTAGGGAGAAGGTAATAAAACATGTCCAAACACACATTAGACTTTCTCTAAAATCAGTGTCAAACCTACTATCCTATTCTTAGAGAAGCCAGTCCAAGGTGTACTCACCATCCACGTTCTCCAGGCATAAATATTAATATTCCAAGCAGAACATTTTGAAAAATGGACCACATTAACATATATGGAGTGTATGCTAATAAATTCAATCTGAGTATATAAACTGCGTGCATATTATATATAAACTAAGTATATATTAACACACCCAAATCAGCCTTCAAGTTTCTATGCCACAATATTTGAAGCTAACCTAAAAGATTATTTACGTTTTAAATGAAAAAAGCACTTCTGCCATAGTGTGGAGCTGAGAGAAGACAAAAATTTGGACTACCTTGTGAAATTTGGACTACCTTGTAAAAATAAATATGTATTTACAGAAAGTATCCAAAATCAATGAGTGCAAATGTTGATGACGAGACACAAATATAGTGGAAGCTTTTAGAAAAACAAATCTGAGCTGGGAATAATAGTCATTGAGTTTAGTCAAATCCTTTTCAATACCACTCCTACAAACACTTGTTTTCTCAACCTCACATGCATGTAGACCCAGTGTCAAATGAAGTCCATGATTTAACCATTAATTTCATTGTCTAAAGAGATTAAGTTTCTTGCCCCCTGCCTTTTACAAGGGATATGTCTGCTTAAATGGAGAGCACTATCAAGACAAAGATACTGCCATAAATATTCCTCTTCCCTTTTTGGATTACTATCACTAATGGAGCTGGAATTGGAAATAAGTAAACAACTGTTCATGAATATGATCTGGAATGACTGAAAATGAGAAGTGGACCAGATCAGGTTCTTTCTTCCTACATCAGTATGATAGTACTAAGAAGATCACTGTCTTTTCACTTCTCCCTGGGAAACTACCTTCATCTGCTGGTAGTAGGCTTTGGGATAAAACTTCTTCTTTCCACCAACAAATGTGGGGTTTTTTTCTCAGTGAATGCTTGGTAAAAGAAAAGTTATAACCTTTGTAACTCTTCATAGACTAATCAGACCTCACTAAGGCCTGTGGGAAGGCTTCCAATGACATCTGAAAGTATTTCTCACAGTTTGCCTTATTACTTGTTATGGGTTCTGTTGCCCAATGAGAAAGGAACCCATCTATTCTACAACCAAATGAAAAAAATACTTTTATCTTCAGAACATATGTCAGCAGGTGGCAATCTTTGCAGACAAGCTTAATGAAAATCAAAGAAAGTTGATTAAAAATCTGACAGCTTGACATGACGCTGTAAACAGATACAACAAGTAAWGAACTTCCAAGGGTATCTTATTTATTAAATTATTTTCTCCTTAATTTGCTATTTTGGTATCATCTGAGCTTCAYGTTTGAAGTTCAGTCATTTGAGATATTCCTTCTGGTCTAAGAGYTTCCTATCCAGAATAGCTGCATTAATATTGTCTGGGAGGTGTCACCAATACAAAGAAAKGAGTGTTCCCACAAAAGTGTGCAGTAGAAACAGTCCCCCTGCAACGTCTTTGCTTCTTCCAAATTCTAACATTTTAACATTAACATATTCTTTTTTGTACCTCAGCTGAGAAATGCAGAGGTTTAACATATCCATTTGCCTGCATTGACTACAGTTTTTGAAATCATCTTGGATTTGTGTGTCACTTGTAGTCATTTGTTTCATCATTTGTATTCATTTTTAGAGAGCAAAACACTGTGAGCACTTTCACAGGAGTATAGTTATTTTGGTGTTCATGATAATAGAGAAAATGCCTTAAAATAGCATCAAAATTATACATATTTACTTTTCCATAACTTGTGGATCATTTTTAATTTGATAATTACTGAAAGTATTTAACTAGATTTTCAGATTTCCTCTGCTGAAAGCYTGGGGCAGTCCCACCATGCAGCCTGCCAAAGCTGGGGTACTGTTTGTGGCATCAGATGTGTTTATAGCGTTTATTGCATAATTTGCTTTTCCATGTTTGCATTGATYAGATTTAAACCAATAATAAGTTGACAGATGCTGTAGTGAGGTAGCTGCAGATATATTTCTTCTCTCTAGTGTGAGTGCTTAGGTGTCAGTTTAGCAAAATTGTTTGCTATCCCTCTTGTTGCTTTTATGTGTGTTCTGTCTTTATTCTTTATAACCTTTTCTATCATTCTCTCTTCTCTCTCATGAGAAGGGATTGGGTGAGGGTGACAGAGCAGCATGTCTGGGTTACCAAGAGACCATCTACCCTAGGGCCTTACTGGTAATACCTCTACAGTACTTAGCCCTGGGGACCTCTCTAGTCATTTCAGGTTATGAACAAAGTAGTTTTTTAGTACAGTTTAGGCTGCTGTTTTGGTTCTTTATTTTTCTTTTTCTTATCCTCCTTTCTCTTTTTTGTTTTCTTTTTTTCTTCCTCTTTAGGAGTTTTCTTAGTTCTTCTCTTACATGTTCTTCCCTCTTCACTTCTGTATTCCATCTGTTGTTCTCTCCCTCTCAACTTCTCTATTCTGTTTGCTGAAATGATCAGCAACACAGAGACAACCTGCATAATGAAATTAATGTTAAGTCATCAGACTCTGAAGCATTAGCTGTTTACACAGTCACCCCAAACCACAGCTACACACGATGGGAGCCTGCAAGGCACAGCAAATTATATGGTCTAAACATGTGTAAGGGGAACAAGATTTTATGTCCTCAGCTGATCACTTTCATCTGTCTAATTTGCTGGTAGTAACATGGAATTCAAAGGTGCTTTGGAATGCAAGGGAGAGGGAGGGGAGAGCTGTTTGCTGGCAGACCTCTGGGTCCACGGTGCAGCCCCACCCCATCCCTGCCCACAGCTCTGACCCAGCCTCTTGCCTTTCACTGTTCCTCCACAAAAACCTGCCAAGTGTCGCTTAGAGGAAACAGCCTCTGGTGAGACACAGGAGGATGTAAAACCAGGCATGTCAGCTCAGGCTAGCAGYGTAGCTAACCCAAGACACTGGTCTTGTGAAGAATACAAGAAACAGGAAGGYGTATTATGTCAACCTTCCAGCCTGATCTTCAGGCATCTTAAAAAACTTCCTGCAAACAGATTGTAACCTGAAGTTACACCTGGGAGGAGTCCAGACTCCAGAGGTTTGGAGTCTGCAGCCCCTAACAATCACATCTGACTTCCCTCTGCTCCCTGCCCCTTGGCAATTGCACTTTTATTCGCCTAAAGGTCCAGCAAAAGGAGACCAAAGTCACCAGCACAGGYTTTAGCTAGGGCATTCCCCTAAGAGGTTAGAGATGTGATCCAAACTCTGTGGGAAGGAAATTAATCAGTCTCCCATCTTGTGGCTGTTGTATTTTTTCCCCAAATTTGATGTTGTCAGTGTATATTCAATTACATGTGAGTATTCTTACAGGACTTGGTTCCCGAGAGCTTTTGGGCACAGGAATCCAGAGTTTTCAGACCCTGCAAAAAGCTCAGGGCTGAAAAGGTCAGGTTGGCCATAATGATGACATTTGCAGCACATGTAGTAGAAGAGTTTTAAATGTGCAAACTGTAACTGGTGCCAGCAGACAGGGTGGAAATGCAATTTGATCCTGCCCTCACTAGGCATTGGAATTGATGATGGATTGGCCGGCTCAATTAATTACTCAACTAAACAACTCTCATCCTAATCAGTCGACCTAATTCTCTCTCTGACATCATCTGTGTTGTACTGAAATAATTATGGAATATCTGGGGTGTAGCTGAGAACAAGATTTGGGATTATACTGCTGTGAGGTGATGACAATTAGAAAAATTTCTTCCCTGTCTTAAGTGGATAAGGTGATCTCATGTCATAGGCTGGAACCAAGGATGTGTCCCTGCCTTTATAAAATATGTGGAGCCACTTTAATCCCTGTTTATAGAAGTCCTATCACTCCATCCCTGTTTCCTGTCTATCCCATATCTGCCACTGCCAATTAAAATAATACATTTTTGGCGCTGTAGGAATCCTATGTATTAAATAGTTTTTCCTCTGGAAAATTATAAAATAACATCCGTGAAGCTTTAGGATTTTTTTTCTCTCCATACAGATATAAAAAGAGACAGGGTTAACAGAAGAAGAAATGAATAATATAAATATTAGAAAGGATTTTGTAATAAAATAGTGATGTTTGATAGAGTGTAGAGTCCTTAAAGAACACTTTGGGTRTAATCTTTCCACCTACAATGCACAATCATTAAACGCTATAAACAGAACAGAGAGGGTTTGAGCTGTTATTTTAAGAAAAGTAACAGAGCTATGAAGAGCATCCAAAATTAGAATGATCAAAAAAGCATGCCCTTCCATAACCCTTGTGCTGTCCTACTTGAGCTGTTATTTTGAAAGCAGACCTTTCACTGGCATTCATRACCTTTAAAAAGGAAATGCACTGAGCTTTTCTTCCTACTGTAATCCCAGTGTCCTTATCACCTATACRGAGGCCAGAGAGATGGTCTGCTCTCCTCCCATCTCTTTGTTGTCCTAAAGGGTAGCTCAGGGCCACCTTCAGCTTGTTCTGCTTGGTTCTTCAAGCCAGCCAGCTGCAGGTAATGGCACATTACAGGCATGACATAAACCTCAAAAAAGAAAGGACCAGATAAAATATACACATGTGATTGGAAAAGAGCCAAGGGAGAAAAGTATTGTATAGAAGAGGTTTCGTAAAAAGTTTCCAAAACAGATTAAGTTTTAGTGAAAGGCTATGTCTCTTTAAACATGGAAGAGTATTGTTAGTCCTCAGCAGGACCATTGCTTTTTGTATTTCKTGTGTGCTCAATTCCTCGTTTCACACAATTCAAAGCTCATAGTGAAACTGAAGGTTGTTAAAGCGGTGGGTACCCTGGGTTTCACTAAGACATGTTACATCCTACAAGAACTGAAAGAAGAGGATTTTCACAAAGTGACAGAAGTGAGTATATATTTATGTGTGTATGTGTGTGTGTCTGTATTTATAAAAACATGTCTGCTACCAAACACTTCTCTTGGTGTCCATTTATTAAAAGTACCAGATAATGCTTTCCTATTCATTTAGGAAAGATGAATCAATTTTATTTCAGCTGAAGACTGAGTAGATTTCTTGCTGGAAAAGCTGCTTGGCTGTAAAGACTGATTAATCCTTATTAGCCCCTGTTTCTCACTTGTAATTAAGCTGGCTTAGTAATGACTTAGATATTTCCCTCTGAACCTTAGTACAACAGAAAACACAGTAAAGGAATTAGACATATCAGCGCTGTTCCCAGGACACCACTGTGTTTATTCTGTTGAGATCCAACAAGAAAAAAAAGGAATCATATCACTAAGCATTAAAAAAGGCTCTTAAGGCAAATTGCTGAGGCATTGGATGGAACTTCTTTTGATATATCTGCAGTGTGATTAGAGAGGTCTGTTTTCCAAACTGMCAGAGCATAAAACCTCTGTTAAAGCTCTGAAGCTGTGCTGAAAATGTATTTATTGTCCAGAAAAATTACTGTTTGCACATACATCTCACAATTTCATTCAAAGAGGGTTCATTTTTAAAAAATAGTTTTATTTAATTTGAAGAGAAATGTGTTTACTTCTTCAGTTTCAGCACAGAATGGGATTTTTTTCTGATTTTATGAAGTACCTGCAAGAAGTAATTTAAGAGACCTTCCTCTCTGCCTTTGCCCTTCACTTGTGGTGCCAAACTTGAATCTTGTCCTTGACTGTACAAAAACAATACTTTCCCTCTCTGATCCTGAAAACACATCCTGCATATTGCTCTTAAKGATTTTGTTTACTTGTAGAAAGTTTTAAAAATTAGCACCAGTTTGTTGCCAAAACTACAGAAAATCTGAAATTCAAAATTAATTTTATCTTGCTTCTGCAATTTTCATGAATTAGAAAGCAAATTCCTCTGATCAATATGGGGGAAAATTCTTGAGGTTAATGATTTTAAACTGAAACATATTTAAAATACTGGTTTYATTAAATTCAATAAGCTAGCATATTGAGTGGAAAGACAGATCAGACTTAGCCAAGTATCACCAGCAGATACTGGAACAGAGACTAGAATCACAAATAAATAAACAATTAGTTTGGGGGGGGAAAAAAAGACAGGGAGAAAGAAGAAAATCAACATAGTTTGAAACCTGAAATTCTGAACATTTCCCAAACCATTCTAGTACTAATCCTTCACCATGAGTGATGACAAAGTCTTGCTCTGGGTACTAACTCAGTGCAGGTTTTCATCACAAGGAAAAGGAAACCAAAAAACCCYATCAAACCACTGTGACTCTACAGCACAACTACGAATGGCCAACTAGCATTATAAAATGAAGTGAGAAATCACCTCATGTATTAATATAACTGTCCCTACCAATCCCTGCCCATGCCTCCACAAACCCAGCCCCAATCATCCTACCCAGGATCTTTKCCCTGGAAAAAACAAGTATCACATACAAAAACCCTGGAAAAATTAATAGGAATTATTGCTGTCTTTCAGGAGGAAAAGCAGGTAAGGCTCTGGTCTGAGAATGGGAACATTACCTGGTGAATTCTGTCATGACTTACTGTCCTAACCAGATTCACTGCCTTCCAGTGAGAGACTGTTCATTCTTTTTTATTAGGAAACAAACTACTCAAAATTCTGGTAGCAAGTGATTAGGGTGAACCCTGAGTCCTGATCCTTGTCCTGCAGAATCCAGTGATAGCCATTCAACTGCATTCTTTACCTGTGGATGAAGTTTAGGTGAGGTTCACTTTCTGTGGGACGTGAAAATATCAGTTAATGTGTTTGAAATCAAAGATTGGTATTTCCATTTTTCTGGCAGAGGAAAGAGGAGTTGGTGGGCAMCATTTCTCTGATATATGTGACTCCTTCTGTGGCATCCTGACAAAATGTTGTCTACAGACACAAAATTGTTCCAGAAATCTTGRTGTCTTAATACTGTGAGTGCAGCATTATTTAGGAAAACTGCTTGATATACCATTCATGCTGGTGTGATTCCTTGCTCTGTGGTTCYATAGAAAAAATATTTTCCTGCTCATTTATAAATGGATGGGCTTAATTTCTGTTGAACCTGTGAAGAAATTGTTGTAAGCTTGCTATTCCAGKAGGTCTTCTACAGCTTTCTGTAATTCGTAGCAGAGGACAATGGTTTTGGACAAAYACAGGATAATCTTTACAGCTTCAGAAATCTGCACTAAGGAACTGACCCAGCATGGGCTGGTGCCTACCAGATGCTTCAAAGAACTTCTGTTGTTCCTCAGAAGCTGACAGATGCTCTAAAAACAGGTGATTCCTTCCCTTTCCACCTCCTGATGCTGTTTCAATTACACATGTAGTCTAAATACTTTTAAGAAAAAGCAGACTGGTAGAAAAATATCATGCTGACTGGAAGTATTGTATGACAGATGCCCCCTTTTCAAATAATGGTTTCAAATAATTTTTATCTAGAACTGAAACACCAAGCTGAAACACTACATGCTTTAGAAAGCAGCTCAGAGAAACAACTAAACCTGAAATAGTCACTACATTCCAACACATCCATCCTGGATACTTYTCGATTTGTTTTAATCCAGTATATTGCACCATTGGCAAGAGCACATACTCTTTCCAATTTACCAAGTCTCTAGTGGCAGAGCCAGCACAGAGCCCACCATGACACAGGAAGCCTTTCATCACTGCAAAAAGGGTCCAACAGTTACACTGCAACCCCAAAATGGGAAGACTGAAGCATAAGTGGCTCTTTAACAACCAGGAATAGCAACAAACGGGTTGAAAGAAAGACTAGAAGTCATCTTGTCCTTYCCAGCCAACACACTTGTGGCTTATCAGAGGGGCTGGTGTCAGAACAGGAAGGGTCAAAGCCTTCTCTCCCAGAGCCACCACAACTAGACCTCTGTCATGGGAAGACCAAGATTCTTTCATGCAGGGAAATTGGGTGATGTCTGTTCCTCATCAGGMCTCCAGACTGAGGACTGTGTGGGTGATGCCTCCTTGCCGTGCATTAGCATCCCTTCTACTAGAGCATCATCAAAGAAAAGCAGTTAGAAATGTATGCTCCTTCCCACAGCCTTGCTTTCAATTTCAAATCAGTTGTACCTGTCTCAAGCTCTTAGCAAAATGTGCTGTTATCAGTGTAAGATACTCACTTTACCTTGTTCACTTTTAGTAATTAAACCAATGTTCAACTTCGTATTTTTCAGTTTTCTCTGAATTGTAGTGCTTCTAATGGGCATATGCAGATGAAAAGTTGGGTGTTTCCAGGTTTAGTTTTTTAAAGATTTACAAGGGAAAACTAGGTTTTCGGGAAACACACTTTTTACCATAAGATTTTTCATTTAAATCAAATTAATTCCTGCAAAGGAGAGTGTGTTAGTGTTTTGGCTTTCATGGTAGAAGAAGGAGGAAGGGAAGAGGAATTAAAAATGGGGTGGTATTTTCATCCTACTTTTAAATAATTAATAATGGGGGTTTTCTAACATAAAAAGCAGGAAATTAGAAATGAAAGTAAAAAAAAGCAATTATTCACATAATTTCTTCCCATAACCTCCAGAGCACAAAAATATTTTCTTTTACCTCATGATTACTTAGCTTAATTACTAGTAGTGAGTGACATTACAATTTTTTACAGCACATTAAGAGTTGTTAGTTGTTAGAGAAAGAAAATACTGTGTTTCACTTATCAAAAGCAGAGTAATATGCATAAAACCATTTGTTTTACAGAAGCAAGTAAAAAAATTTTTACATTTGAAAGGAACTCAACCAAACATTAAGTAATATTTTTCACTGGATCATTAGTATTTTAGAAGTCAAGCAAGAAGGACTAGACCCTGTCAGGCAGATATAAACAAAAAATACACAACCAGCATGCAACTCAATGCATGTTTTAAACAACTGCTGAGGATTAACTTAGGCATCTTCATTGGATAAAAATCTGAATATCATTTATGAAATGCCACTGCATTTTTACAGCAACGAAAAGCTGTAATCTCAATTACAGAATAGCAAATTTTCAGAAAAAAAGAATAGTCCAAACTAAATTTTTGTGGGTTTTTTTTCCCCCCAGATTGTTTTCCTTGTTTTCAAAGGCTTTGCCTTATTTGTGTCTCTATAATTCTTTCTTCTCCAAGGTGACATTCCTTTCTTTTTAGTGATCTTCTCATATTGTAGGCTAGATCATGGAAAACTACTGCACTTAACAAGAAAGTAACTATTTGGTTTTAATAGTGGTTTATTTTTAAAATTTGTTGGGTCATAAAACTAGTGCATCAAACGAATAATTTGACAACAATCTGTAGCAGTCTCACAGCACTCATAAGGTCTGCTTGAAGGAGCAGTTTGATTGGATCAACTGGTACTGAAGAACATGCGTTGGTGCTCAGAAACTATGGAACATTTTTTATCAAATAGTAAGTAAGATGCTGCCTTTCACACCACTGATTTTTGTCCTTTAACCACAGCCACAGAAAATCCCCGCTATCTTATGCAGCCTTTACTGCTTTTGTTTCCTAGGGTGCCACTCTGCTGACATGTCCAGAAGAGTGGAGCATCCACTCAGAAATATTTCTGCACCACTGCAATTTCAGTTTGGAAACAACCTAAGTGCTGTCTGAGATCCATACTCTTCTGTCTCAGTGTGTGGGGCTTGTCTTGGGTTGCTTCCATGACTCATCCCCTCATGCTTATCTTGCTCTAAATCCTGTATATCTCCCTGGCACTACTAGGAACAGCACCTCAAAGATAGGACACTACATTTATCTGTGAGATGCACATCATCTCTTTCAAACGACCACCATCTGCTCTGCACCCAGATAGTACTAAAACAAGGTTCTTGTTGATGCACTTGTTTGTGAGAATGAAAAACAATTTAAAAAACCCCAAAACCCCTTGATATTCAAAGCTTCAAATTATCTCCTGGTCAAAAACGTACATTAGACAGGCCAAAGTGTTACTAGGAATGTAACTCAGTGCTACTGTTCTGTATCCAAAAAGTCTCAACAGTTTACACCTTTAAAGAAGCTGGTCTTAGACATAAAAAGGCAATTGACATTTACAGAAAGACTTCACTTAACTTCTATGCTTTTTGAATCAGACCTGTTAACTTGGGATTTCCACAGGCTACAAATTGTTTCTGTAACCTCTCTGCTACTACTGGTATAGCTTAATTTTTCTATTTCCAAACAAAAGCAACATTCTTCTATATTTTATTTCATTATAATTGAGAACACATCAAATGGAAATAATGGCTTAAAATAATTCTCTGAGGAAATACATACACTGACTGACCACTTTATTATTTAATATGGCTATTAGCAGTAGAAACAGTAAGATTTTGAACAAAATAAACACAAACTGTCTCTTTATTCTTGGCTTCTTGTGTGAATATTTTTATAATTTTCAGAGTTGAGTCATTAACCATTAGCAGTCCAGTCTCTCACAAACATTGGGATGAATAACTGAAAATTCATGGCACAAATATTTAATTAGTGCTGTAAACTAGTAGCAAATCTGTACCCAGTACAGACTCAGATTATACCTTTCATTGTTGTAAATATCTCAGTGATGTCAGCCAAAAAATCATCTTCCTGATACCTCAAGAAAGATATTAGTTCTGTTACAAGCTCCTGTTGTACTAARTCATGTTACAGTGGTTCTGGCAATATATTATACAAAGTGAAAATAAATAAGCTCCAGAGGATTGCAAAGATGTATTTTTTAAAGGAAAGTAAACCTAATAGGTAAAATATAAGAATGAAATTCAAAATTTAAGGTCTGTATTTTACAGTCAAATTACTAAGCTCTTGATTAAAATAAAAAAAATACTGTCAAATTTAAAAAGCTCTTTCTCTGTGCTTGTTATTGGTGACTGGGGTTTTGAAACAGTATGTACTGCCTTTGTTCACCTACTATGATTTAAACAATTTTGTTCATATTTATGTATTTCACACAACGTCTCAAAGAAAGGATCTATTGTATATATGATTTAAATCAAGAATAAACAAATGCCTATCATCTTCAGAAATAAAATCTGTACCTAAAGGCTGCAGCTTGCTTTTACCTACATGGCAACTGAACTTCTGAACCAACCAGACCAAAACCTTACAAGTGATTGCAATCCAGACTAACACCCTGCAGTTTGAACAAAATACCACCACAAACACAAAGCTTATGTAATTTTATGTGTGGGTTTGGAAGACTCCTCTATGTCTAAGTTGACATAAAAACTGGTATTCCAGGTGTTTGACATGTAACTGTCAAAATAGCTATCCAGATCATGTCTTTAATTTGAATCAGTACATAGCCACATCAAAATAAACCCAGATATCCCAAGGGGAAGATGTGGCAAATGGTTTTCACGGCAAGACCTGGCACACGTTTGTTATTAGCAGATAACAAGTTGTTTTTGAGTTCAGTATGACCAAATAAACTATTAACTAGTACCAAACGAGAGGCAACATTAAGCTAAAGAGTTCAAGAACAAAGTTATTTCTATGTCCTTTGGCAGAACCCCCTTTGTCTGCCCCCAAAGCAAAAGGAATCTACAACTTACCCAGAAACTGGGCTGAGTTTGTGCTAGATCATTCCTTCCTATGGAAAAACCTGCAGAAAGACACTGGATAGAGGGAGGCAGAAAGTCTTTCCCACTAGTTGTTTCAGTGAGGGGTGGGAGCAGGAGGCTGTCCCAGGGTGGAAGGGCAGCCCAGTTACCCTGGTGGCGGCAGGATTTGCAGCGGGGCAGCTGGAGCTGCCTGCCAGCCCTCTGCAATATCTGCCCATCATTTGAAGTCTCTCATTCTGGGCTCTGGGCATTCTGCACTTCAGAGAGCAGCAGCTTGAAGAAATACTTAATCATAAGATGAGAAAATCCTCTGTCTGCAAAGAAATGGACACCTGTCCTTCTTGCCCCACCTCTGCATTCTGCTTCTATAAAAGTGTGCGCGGATTTTTCTCATGCAATATTTGAAACATGCTCTTGCATTCAATCACTCATTTCACATGGTAATTCTGATCATTCTGGTGCATTTATGATCAACATAAAAAACATTGATGTCTACAAAAATGCAAACAAGAGATACACAATTGAGTCCATCCTGTTACAATGTGGATGATCAGCCTCAGTGTTGTTATGTACTGCGGAACGTGAACTTTTTCTTTTGTTTTTTTCCAAGTGAGATCCAAGAACCATCTTACCACCTCTTAAAGCCATTGTTCCTAGACTAATCATATACACAGATGAGTAGAGATAAACATGTGTAATCCTAAACAC
The DNA here is from genome assembly GCA_003546035.1 of Mixornis gularis. Classification (NCBI taxonomy): domain Eukaryota; kingdom Metazoa; phylum Chordata; class Aves; order Passeriformes; family Timaliidae; genus Mixornis; species Mixornis gularis. The sequence goes on along the minus strand of QVAJ01000046.1, from coordinate 701,658 downwards.
AATGCAGTTTGAAGGGAGCAAAAACCACCCCCAGTAATTCTTCTCCCAGTATAGCACAGGTTGGTGAGTTGGAGAAGATTTCAGTACTGGCAGATGATAAATGAAATACATTTATTCTCATATGACACAGCTCCTCTCTGTGTTTTAGCAATGGCCCAATGAATCTTGCTGAAACTGTTGGGATACAGTTAGTGAAGCCTGTAACAAGAATCTGGTAGCAGGACTTATATACGCAAAATTCACAGCAGATTATGAATATTATCACTTCCTTGGAAAATACTTTCCTATTTTCATAGGTTAAACCATATGGTAATAACACCAGTATCTAAAAACCAGACTACAGGTATCTCTAGCATAAATACACCACTTGTTAATGCACATGGTTATTATTCTTTTACAAGTTAAATGTGTATMTGATTAACGCCTTTTCTTAATACAAAAGCAGATTTTATATATATATATATGTGTGTGTGTATATACATATATATATATATATATMTCACTTCTAAAGAGTTAACCATAAAAGCATTTTACTTAACTTACCAGTTGTTGAAGCTGGAAGGAGTCTTGCCCTAAACACTACCTGCTCTCATGTTTGAAATATCTGTCTCTCTCTCCCGCTGTCTCCCTCCCCCCTGTGCAGAGATTGCAGTAAACTTAGAAAACTAGCAGGGACAATGTTTCAAATGACTTAAGAAGGAGAACAGGAACAATCATTCTGTTSTCTTTTTTTTTTTCAGATGAGTACAGTACCTTCAGAAAGAAGGAAGGAAGGGAGGGGAGAGGAAGTCAACAACCCTTTGCTTTCCTGCAAAAAAATAAGGAAACAGCAGATAGCAATCTCGTTTTCTCTCAAACAAAATGTTTGGAAAAATAAATATAACCAATCCAAAAGGAATTCCTCAAGTATTATATCTGCATTATTGGCTTCATAAAACCTTTTTTACAGCCTGTTATGTGCAACTACATGAAATGAATTTCCGAAATAGTAGGTAGGAATGAGACACCCATGTCTTATGCAGAACAATTAGCTGTAAGTTTGCATAGATAACGAAGGCTTTTACTCTAGAGAAAGACTAGTCATCGATGTATACACAGATCTTGTTTCCATGGTGATATAGGTAAAAAAATGCCTAAAATCCCTGTTTACAGTGATCATAAGAAAATAGCACATTGGCTATTTATAGAACGTTGTGCGGGAAAAAGAAGGGTGATGAAAGGGGTCAGAAAAATGGAAAGGATCATAGATTGATACTGGCAGTGCAGCAGTGAATAATTGATCTCAAAGAATGGCATTATAGAAGGCATACTGATTTATCAGTATATGCAGTGTTTTAGTTTTATACTTTCTTTCTTTCTTTCTTTCTTTCTTTCTTTCTTTCTTTCTTTCTTTCTTTC
>QVAJ01000046.1:680751-694626 GCA_003546035.1 Mixornis gularis | reverse complement strand
AGGGAGGGAGGGAGGGAGGGAGGGAGGGAGGGAGGGAGGGAATTCTAGTTGGAGTTTGCGGTTGTTTGTCTCCTTATTTTGGATTTTCTTGTATTTTGAGGTTTGCTTTGTTCTCAAAATGCTCAGCAGAGCACACAGTCCTGAAGTCCTCATTCAGGTGATGTTCCTATTGACTTCTGCAGGACTTCTCCATAACTGGAGATAATTGTGTTAGGCCCCATACATGTGTTAAAGACTTCAGCCAGCAGTCACAATGTAAACTAATTGAATGTGATGGAGCATATGGATTGACACATGAGCTTAGAGTATTTCAAAACAGTTATCAATAAATAAAAACTGAGTGTTATGATATGTAGCCAAGAATAATTAGGGGGAAAGAAAAGCAGACCTTTTAGGTTTGTTAGATTTCCTCTCTTCTTCCAAAAATTAAAATGGATTTTGTTTTCAGACCTTAGTCTTTTTTATTTTAACGAAACACTTTTGCTGAGACTGCTGTTGTTTTTCAGAAAAGCATTTGGTTAAGATTTAAAGCACAGGAGAAAAACCCACTTATAGGAAAAACCTCAAACTACACTAGAAGTCTTGTTACTAGGATTTCTTCAGCTCTATATTCACCTTTGGTTCATCAGGGCTACTTGATTTGGTTCATAAACCAAAAGCATATCCTGATACCGCCCTGCTGGTAATCATTCAGTATGAGCACACTGCCAGAATATCCCTTCTGAGATGTTACCACTTATGCAACAGTGTTGTAGGGTTCCTGAATAGTTCTGAAGAAGCTGTGTCCTAGAACTTCCTTAATGCAATAATAAAAAAACAGGTCAGAGATTATAAAGATCCTTTTCTTTCCTTTTCTTTTAATTCTCCCATGTCTGCTTGAAATATAGATTTCCTTTTTATCTTCCTTGCCAACAGCTGTCACTGAACCAGATGCATGGAGAGATGATAATCACACAAAGATCGTCGGTGTGTTATCAATAAGAATTTGATTCTATAACTTATTAAGCAAACATTCTTCAGTCTTTGGTGCATTTATTTTCACATCAACACAGTGTCACTGAAGGATAAGATCTGAAGCACTTTGCAATTGCAAGACAGATCACAACCTATTCAAGAATAAAGTAGGAGATAAACACTTCAACAAAAATAACACTCATTCTTGGAAAAGACAAAAAAATTTCATTTTACAGGCTTTGTGTTGCATCTTGTATATCTTTGATGTAACAATCCTAGCCTCATGAGTCCCTTTGCCATTCCCTTGGAAGACAGAAGCAGCTCAGGCATGGCCATTTATGTCAAAGGGGTCTCTTCAGATGACTACACAAAGAGCACACGGGTGCAAGCAGAGACCTCCTCATGCCCCATTCATACCCCCCCCAACAGGGGCTGGTCCATCAGGAGAAGAAATACTGTGGGATTTTTCTCCCTGCAGCAGCCCCTGCTGCTGGAATTTAAGAGAATGAAGCTCCTGCAAAGGTATGGTCTCAATATTTTGAGCCACTTTGGACTTGTATCTGCAGGAGAGTCTGGGGAGAGCTGAGGATTGTCTGGATGCCTGAGCTCCCACAGAGTTAATGGTGGAAGAGACAGGACTGTTCAGAAGACTTGTCAGAGCACATACATTCAATGTCTAAAATTAGGCAGTGTGCACATCTCTAGGGAGCTTATGTTGCCTTAGATAAGCTCTAATTGTCTTATGAAGCATCCTAGGAGCTCAAAGGAGAAATTGAATCCACAAGAACCCTCGCTTTTTTCATGRCTGTCTCACTTCCCTCTCCATCTGGCTCTAAAATGTCTCTGTGGCCTGGGACCTGTTGGAATATGAGGAAGAGCATGCTGTATGTCTGAGATCTCCCTAGCAGGCTCCCCAGTGCTAGCAGTCATTCTTCCAGCTGGGCTGCAATGGATGAGCTACTGGTGACAGAGGAAATGAAAACTTAGGAGAGACCTTCAGTGCTTTGGGCAGGAAGTGCTGAGGTGCAGAGACTGTGTGCTTAAAAGTCATGCCTGGAACAATGATTCATCCATCCCAAACTAAAGGAATAGTCTCTATTTGGCAAGTCCCCTGGAAGCTGCAGCACTGCCACATAGCATGCATGTAGGGCGGGGAAATCGGGCCTGCAACATCTTGAGCAGGTTCTGCCCCCAAAATGTCACGTCATGAAGCCACAGATGCATGAATCAACCACCTTCTGAAAGGTGCATGAGGAAGAAAGGGGAGAGGTGACATTTTGGYCTCTCATCCTAAGGCCACCTGGCAGTCCTGCAGAGTTCTTGGATCAACAGGTCCTCATCTGCAGCAAAAAGAGCTCCTGGGACAGCCAGGGACTCCACCCTCTCTTTCCCTCAGGCAAGGCTAGAGCCAAGTGGTCTTTATTTCTCCCTTTCTTCAGTTGTCTTGCTGTTATGCTGCTATGTGTCTTGGGGCAGCCCATAGAAATAGACTTCCTACTTTTATATCCTTTTTTGCTACAGCAGAACAGTAATATTTGGTCTAGATGTACTTGTGGGGTATTCCCCAAAGAATCAGTAGATTTTATTTATGTGTTTTGGATATAACCCTAGATAAGTAGATTGCAGCATATAGGCCTGCAGTATCAAAATTTTACTTTCAGTGTGCAAATAATTCTTCAACCACAATTTACTGAGGGAAGATTTGCTCAGCTTTACAGCAAATTACAGCAAAACACAATACTGTAGTTCCTCAAACATAACCCAGTTCTTGCAAGGTGTTGAATTCACTGATCCTCACTGAAAAGAAGAAGTGAGGATGTTCAGCCCCATGCTTTGTAGGGGCCTCTTCTATTCCCAAACAGGGAAACTGTGATTTGAAGAGTCAAATAGTGAAGCTAGTACTCCAAAGATGAGTCATTCTCTTCATTTTCACAACAAATATCTGTGCTTCAGTGTTTTGCATCATCTGTTCCCAAGATAAATCTTCTCACCAGCTTTTAAAAGGTGTCGAGCTTGTGATATGAAATTCTAAATTCGGTACTTATGTGCACAGGTTTTATTTATGTGATTTCCTATTGGAACTCAAAAATATATCAAGTAGAGGTGAGTTTAAGAGTCTAGCATGAGAGACCTGTGCTGATTTTTCCAGCCTCTGACCTGCCTTTGATGAGTTGCCCCATCTACCTTACTTTACTACATCAGGTATTTATTTTGTCCCACAGTCACACATTTGATAAAAATAGTGCTGCATTGCTATCAGATAGAAACTCCATAGTTTAATATTTATCCTCTTCTTACATTTTTTGTGTGATTACAGGAATGGATTATGCTAAAATAAACATAAATGCTCAAGAAATAWTTTTTTATGTAGTATGGGGTGGTGATCCTTCCGTTAAAAGTTTTGGGGCTGAGATGTAGCAAAACACAGAGCTTCCAACCATTTGTGAAATTTCCCCTTTTTTGAGATGACATTTTCCAGAATTAATAGGGCACTCCTTGGGATTTGAAATTAGTCACAATGATAGACTGCAACAAATTGTTTAAAACCTACCAGCATGAAAATACTACCAGTTAAGCACTGTGAAAACTCACAAGAAGATTCTTTCACCTACCAGCCTCAGACTTACAGGCTTACCTTGTCACATCACACCCAAGGAAAAAAAAATATGCTAATATATAATTATGTTATTACTATACCTGTTTTGCACACGAAGTGTCTGTAGGCCTATAAGAAAACAGATTTTTTTTTTTTTAAAATTTCACTACCTGGTTGGCTTTCCTCCAGACAAGGCCCTTTCCAAGTGACAGAGCAGAGAGCAGGCTTTCCATCCGAAATCCACAGAAGTGTCTGTCCCTAGTGGCCATGATCCAGACAGATGCTCTCCTCATCCACCCTGAAATCAGGGTCAGCATCATGTTACTGACTGTCTCCAGATAAAATCCACCCTGTTGAGATGAGTTGGGAGATGGATAGTTACCCAACACGCTTTGGCATGACTAAGGGTTGGAAACAAATCCACAAATCCAGCCATGCATGGTGTAGGAAAAACCATGTTTCAGCAATTAATTGTGTGGAGTTTCTCTGTCCCAAGCAGTAAAAAAGGAACAAAAAGAACACAATTTCTTGGTATTCCAGTTAATAGACCTAAGACTCCACRGTTGGTGTTTCGTGTGCTTTTTAAAATCAATCAATTTTTTAAGACTGATCTCTCCCTACTGACCTTAAAGAAAACAAGGCTATTTTAAATGTTTGTCATTTCATTWGAATTGGAGTGTTTTTAAAGGTTGTTTTTGCTTCCATAGGATTTTGACTGTTGTTAKTTTAGTCCTTTTGAGTCTCAGTTAATACTGTTCTGGCTTTTCTGCAATTGAATCTGRGATAAAATATGACATATGGAGCAACATGTGTTTCTGAAGAGCAAACTTTGTGGAAAAACTACATATTTTAACAAAAAGTGTCTATACTGTTAAATTTCTATATGAATAGAACTTCTTGGTTTCCTGCTGGGTATGTAAAGCTTAAAGTATCTCATCCATTATTCCAGTTAGTGTTGAGGCTTCATGCGTGTGATATGTGTAACCAAACCAGCCACTGTGTACTAGAAACACAGTGCAGTCATTTTTGAGGAGTGSTATTAAAAACCAGCCCTTTCAATTTGAAACTACAGGAAAATTGGAAGTTAACACAATAGACATAAATCAGAATTTAACCAGGACAACATGGAGTAATCTCTTATTATTGTGCAAAATGCTGACGACTTTTAGTCAAAGCTCTGAATCCAGAATTTTTTACCACCTTGCCTGAGTGCAAATCCTTGCTTCAAAAAATAATTTGTTACTACTAGGTTATCAGCAATAAGGCTCTGGAATAACTTGTTAACCACTTCAGAAAGTTGTTGTACTGGTCAGGGAGTTTCACAAGAAGCTCCACAAAACAGTGGGGATATTTAAGAGTAGTAATAAATTTTCAAAGACAGATTGAAAGACATGTTTGTGACACAAAATATTAGTATGAAAGAGCAGTTAAGGCTTTTTAAAAGCCTTAGGCCTTTTATTTGTCTTGAACTGCATATTTATTTTCAGTTTTGTTTCACGTTTCCTACAGCATCTGAGTTCAAACTAACTGTATATATTAACACACTCATCACTTCAAATTTGAAAGAATATTGTTTAGAGACTTTCTTGGTGCTAGTTTTGCATTTATCTTACAGACAAGGGGAAATTCAAGTTCTGTGTTTCTTCTTCAGCTTGTGTGTGCATGAAAGGTGAGAAATAGTCTGGCTTTAGTTGTGGCAAGGAATTTTTTACATGGGTGTTTAATTAGGAATAGTGAGATGAAATTTAGAGAAGGAACTTTTAGATGGATGTCAGGAATACCTCTGTGACAAGACATTTCAAATTGTGAAACAGTCTTCAAAAGAAAAAGAACTCAGGACTTTTAAGGTGACTGGACAACTATGTAATGGAAATCATAACACAGGAAACAAGCAAGCCATGAGGGTAGAAAAGTGTTAACACCTGAGACATACAATGCTGCAAGTTGAGGTMTACCCAGAATTATGACAACCCATAACAGCAGGAGCATACAAGCCTTCTGTAGCCATTGGGGCACCATGSCACAGCTGGGGACAGTGGGAATGCAAAAAAAAACACACATCAGGCTACTTTTTACCCTTTCTTGCTTGATGTATGGGAACACACCTGTGCCACAACACTGGTAGAGCTTCAGTTCCACAAAGGCATGTATCCCCTTGCTGCCTCTTCCCACTGCTGTGAGAATGGTGGAAAACTAACATCAAGGTACTTTGCTTGGCGCCAGTTCTCTGATGGTGAAAGTTAACTACAGGAAATGTGAAAGTATACAAAAGCTTAGTAAAACTGGTGAAAACACCGGTGCTGCTGCCTCTGATTCTGACTCCTAAATGAGCTTTCCCCCAGAGCACTTTGTCTCAACAACAAAAAATTTTTGCCCCCCTCTTCCTGAGCTAGAACTATTGTGGTACTGAAAATACAAAAGGACAAGACTGAAATACCTGCACTGGGGCAGTCCTTGTTAGGGAGAAAGATAGAGCTCATCTGATGCTGTGAGCATGTTGCAAGTCTTCCCATTTTGTTTCCCAGCTCCTGTCAAAACCAGAGAAATACAGGAGTCAACCTAGCACTTCACAGCAAACCAGCTATTGCACTGTATACTATGAAAATCACTGCTGTTCTTCTGGAAATTGTTTAAAATTCATGGGTCACTGATGAGTGAGTGGTTGGTTTTCTCCTGGATGTGCTCTGCAGTATGTCAGTGGTTATCTAAATATGACCCCTAGTGTTCAACTTGCATGACAATTATTATTTKTCAATTTAAGAAAATTATTGTCCTCATTAGACTTCCCTTAAGAAGAGCGTCATCTTTACTGGTTATCCCAGTATCTTACCTGAAAAAAAAATTATTAAATTATCCCCGATCCTAAAGTAAAATTTATTGAAGATATTGCTTTCAAAGGACAAAATGTCAGAGACTCACTTGAGAATTTTACAAACAGTTGTTACAGACTGAGAATAATGTACATTGAAAAATTATATTCCCATCTGCATGGAAAAATACTGCTAATGGTAGAGCCTCAGTGGAAACAATTGTGCACGTCCCTGCATTGCATTTAAGGACAGTGATGAAGACTATAGTACAATGGCTGATACAAGATAGCTGCTGAGAAAGGGCTTCTWKATTTTTTGTTTCATTCTTGGTGCTGCCACTGATTTTCCAGTATGTTTTTCATTTGGTCATTGAACCTCTGTGTCCTTGTGTTTTCATCTTGACAAAATAYACAGACACATTTTCTTGTATGAGGTTTGTGAGGTTTAACAGTTGTCTGTAAAGTTGCATGAAATTTGGAGAAAAAACAAAATAAAATTGACTTGTGAACTGKTATTTTTTTAATTATAGGGAAAGGTTGAGAGAAACTCGACATATTTACTACCATCTATTTACTTTAAACAATCCAAGACACAGCATGGGACCATAGGCTGCAGAGGAGTGCAAGGCCACCAGACAACACTGCAAGTTGCATGATGTTAAGGGAGGAAAGGGAAAAGTGCTGTGCTTCAATGTCCAGGCTGCAGATGTCTAACACCTGCTCTGCTCTGAGCAAGGATTGACGCAGTTAAACTTCTGCTTTAGTTTCTTTCTTCCTGCTCTGTTACTTGCAATATTGCCACRTGTTTTTTAGAAAGACAAACAGCAACAACGTGGTCAAAACAGAGGTCACAGAAAGCTTAGAGAATCAGCAGTGACAACCTGCTTTGCAATGCAGTCTCTTGCTGAYTGTTTTACAGTGTGGGATCTGTGGATACAAACAGTTTATCACATTATGATAGGGAGGAATATGGATGACATGTATTGTGAAAACATGTAATAGAGCCTCCTGCTCCCTGATTGTGTTTGTTAGGTTTGTGCACACAAACGTCTTGCAAACTCTACTACTCTGCATCTTGTTCAGATATGGAAATGCTCCAGCAGGCTCATTTCCCATCTCGTCTAAGTGCCTTAAGCAGTAATGCATATCTTGGATGTGCTCTCAAAGCCCTGTGGTTTATTTGCTTGAGCATTGTTATCACCAGAAATATTAATGTCTCTTCAGCTCTGGCCTGCAGATCCCTTTTGTAAATGTGTATTTGTGCCTGTTTAAATTTGATCTCCCTGGCAGRAAAGCATGCATCTCCTGGGGGCAGAAATCATATATTATTTTTAATTTCCATGCCATACTCCTCTTAATGCTTTTGAGCTTAAAAATTGAGTGCTACCATTTCCCAGCACTCCCATCTTACTTGCCTATGTCAGTGAGATGGGAAACATATCCAAACTGTCACTTTGAAAAGTTGGTGGTGGATGTTGTAAAGGCTTTCCTCTTTACAGCTTTTTCCACAAATGAGGAGGGACCACAGGGGCACATACATACCTTGCATGTAGATGTGAACCAGTTTGTGCTTACAGCCAGAGTGAGCGTGGTGTTCAAGGCTGGAGTTTATTTTTCCAGTTAACATAACCAGTGTCCTTTCTGTCTGAAGACAAAACTAATTCTAGGTGCACACAGTGTTTATTTTTCCAGTTAACTTAACCACTGTCCTTTCTGTCTGAAGACAAAACTAATTCTGGGTGCACACCTCTTGATCTCAAGGGTCACATCCCTCAGACAGCCTGTGGCACCAAAGTCAGAGCAGGAAATTGTCACCAAGAGCATCATTTATGACTTTCCCTGCAAGGAAACATTTTGCTGCTGGACCAGAACCAAAGGGTCAGCAAGGAAGATAATCAACCCACCCTGGTGATCTCTCCTGCCCTGACCTGACACAGTTCTGGTACAGGTAGTCCTGGTGGCCCAGTGTGAGGGCAAGTGTGAAAGTGAAAACCAAGAGGATCTAACATATGACTTTAGGAGACACACAGAGCCACAGACAATGTGAGGTATTGCCATCAATAGGACATTCAGGGTTCATTGTGATGGGTGACGTTAAGTGAAGGAGCACCACCTGAACAGGGTGCCAGCTCCAAGGTCAGCTCTTATGGAGCCCTGGGATTATGGCTAGGACCTGGTTCAGATAAGAACTTTCAGGGAAATGCAGTCCACTGTAGAAATGCAAAATTGTTTGGTCAAGAACAGGTTCTGACACTTTGCCATTGGAGGAAAACAAGCTGTGGGCTTCAAAGGGAGCAGTCCSTCCTGTCTTTCTCTTGCTTTGACCAAGGATGATGAAAAACACTCAAAGCAGCAGCAAAATTAACATATTAGGACGCTATCAGCAGAATCTGCAGTCCTGTGCTCTGTCTCCCAGGCAGAGCGATGGGAAGCCGGCAGGGGTTTTCTGCATGCCAAGCATTCTCAAACATTGTGGAAAATTTTTCCCATCCATTTTTTTCCAAAGCTGCCTGTTTTCCAAACAGTGATTGAGTGCTGGCAGTATGTTTCTGAGTGCTTGGATGTGAGCAGACCTCTTTGTACTAAGGCACTGCAAGGTGAAAGATATTTTTTGTTTTCAGAGGATAAAAATGGCAGAGTTTCAGTTCTCATCTTCTCAGTCCAGAACTTCTATTGCTGACAAGTGTTAATCAGACTGTGGGTGTACCCAGAACTATTGCAATTATTGCTGGGTCTTTCCAAAAGGTCCTAGATTAGCTTACCCCCAACAAGCCCATAGAATCACTGGGCTTTTTAAATCTTTTTTCAGTTTGCTATAAAGTGTAGAATTTGGTAAAGTTTTGGCCACACCTGTGCTGCTCTCTTATTTGTCCGTGTCCTTGCCCATGTGCTGAGTTGCTGTGAGGTTCTTCCCTCACCAAGTCACAGGTAGTTCAGTCACATTATGCTGACCCTTGTCAGTGCCTGGTAAKGACAATAGTGGTGATTCCACATCATTTCAAGGCAGGGTGAAAAATGTTATAGGCCATGCAAAACACCATGCTGGCGCTGCAAAGCCATGTTCTGTCATGTCCAATGACTGGAAGTGCCTCTAACATCTACCAAAATCTTCTTTCTGTCATCACATGTCTGGTGAGAATCTGGCCACGTTATATCTCCATAGTTGGAGGGGTTGTGAGGACTGTGGAATGTCTCAACAATCTGCTGTCCACAGCAATCTCCTTGCCTGTCCCTAAGAATCTTTAGTACACTGAAAAATGAAAAGACTCAGTTCATGCATTAAAATTTTGAGGACTGAAGATAAAAATTCTGCTACAGACTGAATGGTTTAATGTTTAGAGGCAGACAAAACACAAAAAATATAGCAGCAAAAAATATTTAAGGTATATGTGAACTTATTTTAAAAAGTTTGGTTTTACTTGTTTGCTTGCTTGCTTTACTAGTGTCTTCACACACTTTTTGTAGTGCCTTCACATTCCTGGAGGTTTTAATACAACTTCTGAAATCTGCACTTTGGCCCTGCAATTAGAAGAAGGAAAAGATAATTTGAGTGGATAGATTTTTTATTTTAAGTTTGATTGAAAGGCTCTGCTCATATAAATTAAGCTATGCTGACTTATACCAGAATATTTGGCCCAACAACTTAGTATAACATCACAGATGGCACATTATCTGTGATCTGACAGTCGTTTGTTATTCCATTATGGTGCTAACCACAGTTCGTTAAATAAGACATAAAAAATACATTTTTCTCAAGTTCCAGAAAAATGAACAGATGAATTCTGAAAATAATGAACTACAAAGATGAAGTGGTTATGTTCAGCATTAATAATAATAATAAAAAAAGAATTTGCATCCTAAGCAGAGCTTCTCCGTGTATTTCTGCTAGAGATGGATGGCACAGATAAAACCTAATGTCACAGAGAACAGGATTTCCTTGAGCAATACAAATGAGAAAGACATGTTATTACAGCAGCATTGCATTTAGTCAGGAGGTCAAGTTCAGTGTAATGTTTTCAATTAAACAAGATGTTTACAGTCCTGAGCCTGTACATCTCACAAACAATGTAGAACTTCATTGGCATGCATTACCTGTGTATAGTGTACAGACTGGAAACAGAACAAATGCAGATCTTAGGAGTCTGAGGGCTTTGTGGTAAAGCTTTCTGAGATAGTGTCAAGTCTGCCTCTGAGCCCAGCAGCTACCTGGACACAAAAGTGATGGAGATAGAACTACATGGAGAGACTCAAAAAATGAAAAAAGAGGGAAAGGAGTTCAAGCAGCCACTTTTCCCATCAGGTGACAACATGAAATAAGCAGTGGTAGAAGAAAAACAACCTCTGAGGAATCAGAGGCTATTATTGTTCCTGTCCCAGGTCCCAGCAGTGATCCTACTAACCATAATTGTTTCCAGGCAGGCCACCATAAAGTTCCCCTTTCTCACCTGGATGTCACAGAACACTTTGGTCAAAGAATCTCTGCACAGAATTACAAAAAAAAGTTGAGTGTAGAGGACAGTGAATGCTTTCCCTCTCAGATGAAAATATTGGTGATCAAAAGGATGAAAAAAGTTATTTTTCTGAGAGCACCTAAGATCCCACATCCTTCTGTTTACTGGAACGTGATTAACATAAATCCATGTAAGTGATCACTTTTCCTGGATTTATTGGTTTGTAACCAAAAGAGGAAATTTTCCATGTTCTTTTGCTTCTGTGTTTTTCTCTTCTTTTCTTTACGACTCTCTGCTGTTCTCTATTTTTGCTTGACCTTGCTTGAATCCTTTGACCTTCTTCAGGCCCATATTAAGACAGAATACTCCAGGCACAAAAACTGAGATTACACTCCTAGTGTGACAGAATGAGTGCTTGCTGGGGGAAGTATCTTCATCTTGCAGATCAGTTCTCCTGTAATCACAGAATTTGACAGGCCTGAAACCATCCATCAAAAAACCTAAGTGGGAATGTTATAAACTTAGCCACATGAGGAAATATGTATCTGTACCTGGGTGTGCATGTGTAAATATTAGACCAACAGAATTACCAGATTTGAAGYTGATCATTTTATTGTTGATTATTGAACCTGTTTCATTACTTCTAATTGTATCTCRAACTCAAGTCATAGAGGTAAATAATTGAATATCAATGGCATCTTTCTACTCTAGAGATATATTGTCATTTTGTTATTTCATTATCACTKTTCTCCTTTTCATTATTTTCTTTTTTATAAGAATGTTAGGAAATACCTTAAGGAAACATTCAATTTTTTCCTTGATTAACAAAATTACTATAATCTTAGCTTTGCAGCTAAGAGGAAAGACTGTATTGATTGCAATATGTGCTGCACTGGGCCAAGTCTGAAAGTCAGTCCTTTAGCAGTCAGTGTTTAAAGTTCAATTTTAAGGTAAATTTTAAGGGTTTTTTTAAAAAAAGACCTGGTGGATTATTTTTCATTCATCTTGAGTGAGGTGTACAGCTGGGGGCACATTCAGTGGGCATGGGAGRGTGGGTGAATACACAGCTTCCCATCCACCCCTTCCCTTACAGGTACCCACCTCTGACTATTACATGAGATTTGCTTAAGAAATATCTTTGGAACAACAAGCTGCAAAACCACAGGAGAAGTCTTGCAATATTTTCTTGAGAATAKCTGCATCTGGTTTTCTCTGTGATTGCCTGGGAAAGGTATCTAGAAAGACCTTCAGAAGACAGTCTCCTCAAGCTCTCACCTGAAAGTTGTCTGATTTCTGGTTCATTTTTTTTTTCTGTAGGTTTTTGTTGTTGTTGTTGGTTGGTTGGTTGGTTGGGGTTTTTGGTTTGATTTTTCTCATGCAAAGCACTCCAAGTGACCAAGTTCAGAAAATGTGCTTAGTGGWTAGAAGAAAAGCAAGAACCCCAGTGTCCAGGTTCTGTATCCCAGTCAGGCACTGACTCAGCTTGGGTGATTCATGTTGTTCTTCATGATGCATTTTTCTTCCTTATACCAGAAAATTACTTACTTCCAGACTGTTGTCTTAATGCTTTATTTATTCATGACCATGAAGACTTTAAAATCATCAAATGAAGGGCATTAAGTAAATGCAACATGTTACTAATATTCTCCTTACTTGTTATTCATCGTAACTGACAATGGAATGAAAGCCAAATGTTAGGATTAAATTGTGTGGCTAAAAATAGCCGAGAATTGTATTTCTAAACCTGCAATTTCAAGGTTATCTATTTTCCTTTAATATGAAAAACAGATTTGACCTGCAAAAATTAGGGTCTGACTCAGTCAATCCTCCTGCACATAGGTAAATGCACTGTGACACAGTAGTTAACTTGATAAGAAAGCAGTTGCCAAATAATATCCTTCATATTTTCACCTGCCTGCACAGAGGTTTGTATTCATTACATTAATTTAAATATTCTGGTGTATAATTGATGTTAATGAGACTTAAGATGTCACACGGCAGCACAAAGCTACTACAGGCAATTAGCTTTGAGTCTATCAGTATGATTTCCACCTGAAAAGCAGTACACTATATCTTTAGTCTAAGTAGGGTCTTTATTTAAGAATATCTTAACTGATTTTCTTATATTTCACTGATTGCCAACCATTCTTGTTTTGCATGTTTGATGAGGAGGTGCTGCTAAACTCCTGCACACTTGACATTAGATTATATGATGGAAATATTAAGAAAGGAAATGATCCCACTTAGATTAAATAACATCACTTCTTTGAAAACTCATCCAAATTTGACAGAATTAGAATTACAATTTCACTAAAGTKATTATACTTTAGAAGATGGGATGACAAGAATACAGCTCACTGTATGGGTACTCAGGCTGAGTTTAGTGATATCAATTATGGAAAAAAGTAATAAGATTGATTGGTTGATGAAATGATGGGGATGTGACCCTTAGTTGAATGGAACAGGTGAGTAGATTTCGACTGGGTTCTGAACAGCGACTTTGCACTGAAATGGAATGTGATACTTTAGATATATTTTGTCCTGACAACACTGGAAAAGGGCTTGCCATGTTCTTGGAAAAAGTCCTGCAGAAAAGTGGCCCAAAACCAGATATATTATTTTAAGGGATCTTTTCTAAAGGAGTTGCCTAAAACTATTTTCCATCTGTATTACCTGTATTATTAGCTTCAGATGAAGGTGGAGACATTGCATGTCTTCTTTGTCCTCTTTGTACTTAGGGAAAATTTGTATCCAACTGCAAGTCTACACTGAAACTTTTACAATTACGTCTTCATTTTGAAGCAGCAGTGACTGAAGGAAAGACCAGAGAGTGAGACCGAGAAGTACAGAGGGGTTCCCAATTTCAGGAACGCATCCAGCAGCCCCCAGGCCTCATCACAACTCCGAAGCCCTTGGTCGACTAACAGGGGCATGGCAGTGCAGCAAGGGCAGGGCTGTGAGGGCATGGCAGGGCTGTGAGGGAATGGCAGAACAGTGAGGGCATGGCAAGGCTGTGAGGGCATGGCAGGGCTGTGAGGGTATGGCAGAACAGTGAGGTCATGGCA